>JACEFZ010017472.1:82500-132500 GCA_014155875.1 Cepaea nemoralis | reverse complement strand
AATTCAAAACGCTAGGGACCGAGGTATGTGAAGCTGCAAGATCGCCTTCGCCAGTTGTCAGGGCACATCATGATGACTCTCAGAACTATATTTTTCGATGAAATTACAACAAACTTTGAGGTGTAAAATTGTTAGTCCTCACGCTGGCAGATATTGTAAACATTGGTGTAAAGGGTTTGCAACATTGGAGGTCCAATAGTTAATGAATATGCCGACAGGGATCACGCAATAGAGTACCCCGAATTATATGTGTATGACGGTGAGAAAGCTGGTTGCATCTGTGGCCACCAACTCTAAGATTTCCTGCTAGTTCTGTTCAGGCCTATCGACTTCGTTCATCTGCTGTGTACGGCCTGGATGTATGATAGGAGTTTTGTAGGAGGTTCCGTAAACCCAGCATAGAGCTCGCTAGCTCCAGAAATGAGAAACTGGGTATCTCTTTTAACCAACACGACAGTCTTAACTGTCACCTGTCACCACAATCCCGACACCACAGGCCAAAAATCACATTGGGAATATTGTGCTGGCCGCATATTTTTATAAACCAAAGGCTACTCGCTGAGTGATTTAGTTATCTATTGACTGTCTAATCGTCTAAGATTCTGATTTCAAACAAGTCTCTGAAACAGGGTAAGGAAATACCGCCTTCCTCTGCACTTGATACATCTGGTCATCAGTTCAATCAAAGGAGTAACAAGCTTACCTGGGATCCAGACATTCTGCCGTCCCTATTTGAAAATCGGTCACACTAGCTTTCACGTCTGTTCATCAGGCAGTTTGTAGAAAGAGTGCGCGATTAACATATTCTACGCGGGCTTTCGAATGAAGGCGTTGTCACGTGTCTCTGTTTATCCAATGATCTCCTGAGTTTGGGCTGATGAAATGTTTCCTAGAATTGACGTCATCTGTCACTTGTTCCAGTTTCAGTTTTGATGTTGCGTTAATTTTAAGGTTTGGTTTCAGTTTGCGTTGGTATAGTCCATTGTTTTATATTGTCCCCTCTTCCTGGCTTGCATTCTTGTCAACTGAATAATGGTGGTTAGCGGTTATGCCACATGGCCCCACCCCAGATTGTTCTACGGTATGGAACTATGTTTCTAACATTTTCAGTTATCAAGCTGTTCCCGTGTTTTCCTCCCTTGTATTCTCTTTTGCATCTGGTTGACCTGGTTCATCAGGCACTGGGTGTCGACTCAGGAAGTCCGCTCCCACATTCATTTTCCCAGGAACGTATTCAACCTGGAACGAGTAAGGTTGAAGAAGCAGCGACCACCTCATAAGTCGGGCATTCAGAGTCTTGGATACTGCGAGAAACATGAGTGGTTGATGGTCACATTGCAATGTGAAGTGTTTGCCATATAGGTATGCTTGAAACTTCTGTACACTCCATACGAGCGCAAGACATTCTCTCTCGATAGTACTGTAATTTCTCTCTGCTGCATTTACATTTCTGCTAGCATAGACTACAGGGAATAGCTCTGATGGTACATCTCCCTTTCTCTGCAACAACGTTGCCCCAATTCCTATGTTACTGGTATCGGTGAGCAGCACGAATGGTTGGTCGAGGTCTGGTAGATGTAAGACTGGATGAGCAGTTAATGCCTGCTTTAGTGCTGTGAAAGCTCTCTCACCGTCAGCTGACCAAGTGACTTTCTCTGGTTTCCCCTTTTTGGTAAGATCCGTTAAAGGTGCTGACAGAGTGTTGACGTCCTTGATGTATGTTTGATAGAATCCACATAAGGATACAAATGATCTTACATCCTTCTTTGTTTTTGGACGAGGTGCTCTCTGGAGTTTGTCCACATTTCCCTCTTGTGGAGTTATCAGTCCATGAGATATCTTATGACCTAGAAAGTCCAATTCTTGGAATCCTATTTGACACTTCTTTGGTCTAGCCGTCAATCCAGTTTCTCTGAGGCGCCTGAACAAAACATGCAGTTTTTCTACATGCTCTTCAAATGTTTCAGTTGCGATCAGGATGTCATCCATGAAGTGACTGATGTCTGGATGCTGTAGTGGGTCAAGCAATATTCTCATCATACGTGTAAAAACGCTGGGAGCATTACTTAATCCGAATGGAAGAACGTTGAACTCATAGTGTCCTCCAGGCGTGCTGAAAGCTAACCATGGTCTAACCTCAGGTTTTACAGGAATCTGATAATATCCCTTACTGAGATCAATCCTAGTAAAGTACTTAGCTCGGTTGAGTGTTGTGAAGAGTTTATTCTGATCAGGCAGAGGTTCTGCTTGGAATTCAGTAATAGCATTGAGCTGTCGATAATCGATGCACCGATAATCGGTGGTTGAGGGTCTTTCATGAAACTTCTTCAAAAGGTTTATGTGAAATACTTTCATCTTGCCTTTGACTGAATTTCTGTAGTTGGTACGTGAGATCTTCTCCGTCACTACATAAGGTCCTCTCCATCCGATTTGCAGCTTATTCTGACTGGTTGGAAGCAGCAACATCACCTTCTCTCCTACCTCTAACTCTCTATCCTTTGCCTTGCGGTTGAAATTACGAGCAATTCTTCGTCTGGCTTGACGTAGATTGACATTCGCTTGTTTCCAACTGTGTTGTAAACGATTTTTCAACTCGGCAACATATGTAGATGCAGTCACGACTGTATCATCTGTAGTATTATCGGTCCACGTT
The DNA here is from genome assembly GCA_014155875.1 of Cepaea nemoralis. NCBI lineage: Eukaryota > Metazoa > Mollusca > Gastropoda > Stylommatophora > Helicidae > Cepaea > Cepaea nemoralis. The sequence goes on along the minus strand of JACEFZ010017472.1, from coordinate 129,847 downwards.
CGAAGTAACGCTTCAAGTGGTCCTTTGATCGGTGGTCCAAACAACAGTGTGGCTGGAGCAAAACCTGTTGAATGATGGGGTACTTCCCTGTAAGCGAATAAAGCTGCGGGTAAATACAAGTCCCAATCCTCTGTCTTCTCCTGGGCAATTTTGCGCAGGATACTAATCAATGTCCCGTTCCACCTTTCCACAAGTCCATTTGACTGAGGGTGATATGGTGAACTGAAGATATGGCGTGCATGAATAAGTCTGAAGGTCTCTTCCATGAGCTTACCACGAAACTTGAACCGTTGTCCGTCAAGATCCTTTGTGGGAATCCTAGACGTGTGAATATTCCTAATAATGCATCAGCGACGTGTTTGGAGTCACAGCTGGGCATAGGAACCGCTTCGGCCCACATGGTTGTTGTGTCCACAAACGTTAATATGAATCGGTTTCGCCTCTTCGTTGCTGAGAGAGGTCCGACTATGTCTACAGCCACTTTCTCAAATGGAATTCCAGTGATTGGCGATTCACCCAACATTGCCGGTGGTGTCCGGTGTTTTGGTGATACTTTCTGACACTGTGGGCATGATTTTACAAACCGTTGTATGTCTGAGTTTATCCCTGGCCAAAAGTAGTGAGTCGCAATCCGCTGTGTAGTAGCGTTGATACCCATACGCCCACTGAATGGTAGACTATGACCCATTTCCAAGATCTGAGTCCTGTATTGAGTTGGTACAACAAGTTGATTAAACTCTTGTCCAGCTCGTCCTGCTTTTCTGTGAAGAAGTGCTGACTTCATGAACAGATCACCTTTACGTAGAGGTAAACGTGATTTTGGCAGTTGTCTGAAGCAGGGATCCAAGGTGCTGTCAGGCTTCTTGTGCCCTCTTCAGTTCCTCCGTTCGAGGGATTGGCGTAGTTGTTTCTGGAGGCTTTTTCGCCTGGGATCGAGTGGTCATGGATCGCCATTCGCCACAGGTTGAACAGGTTCTCCTAGAACGATAAATCTACAGCTGAGGATTACAGGATAGATTGGATCGTCCAAGTCTGCTGCCTTGATTGTCCCAGTGACATACCGCGAGGCTATGTTCACTTTTGCCACTGGAAGAGACATATTTGTTGAACTCTTCAGTGGTCCCTGTAATTCCACTATTTCCTCTGTCACCTGTTCAGGGTGAACTAAGGATGATGAAACAACACAGTCATACGATAAACCAGTATCATATAAACAGGTCGTTTTGAACCCATTTAGCAAGATGGATTCTACAACCGGAATACGAGATGATGTGTCTTGATGAGGTGTCTGTTTGGACGTTTCACCAGTGCTCACTTTTTTCTCTTTTCGGTTGGCCAAACAGGCCGCTGTGTGTGGAGGTGGCTTCTTCCTGCAATTCTGAAATGTGTGACCTCTAATTTTGCAATGGGTACAGAATGGTTTTTCCTCCTTCGGCGCTGTTTGGGCTGTGTTTTGAGTTTTTTTTCTTGGATTTCCCATTTTTCTTAGTTGCTAAAGTGTTTTCACCCTCCTTGGGCTTTGGAGTTTTATCTTGAGAGGGGGTGTTGTTCGAACGTCCCTTTCCTCCCATCTCCTTTTGAGATATTTCAAATCTCTCTGCCAGGATGATTATAGTTTCTACGCGGTCAGCCCCGTTTTGGGTTAAGAATGCTTTCATTTCATTCTACATCTTCCCCTTTATCTGATCAATGATGATCATTTCACGGAGTCCTTCAAAACTCTCCCCAAATCCTCCTAAGCAAGCCCATCTTTGTATGTATGACCTCAGTCTTTCAACTAGTTGCGCGTAACTCTCGCCCGGTTCCTTCCTTGCAGCTTTGAATCGAGCTTTGTAAGAATCTCCGACCACTTCGAATCAGGCTCAAGAGTGCCGTCTTTAGTGTTGCGTAGTTCTGCTGTTCCTCACGAGTGAGGCGGGAGAACACGTCATAAGCGGTAGATCTTAAAGCTTGCGCTAACTTCGTTGCCCATCTCGCTTCTTCAAGCCCACAGCTGACAGCCATTGCCTCGAAGCGTGATAAAAATCCTTCGATGTGGTAAGTCTGCTCATTAAAGGGTTCCAGCGGAAATGACAAAGCTCCTGAATTAAGGTGGGAGACGTGAGGAGGTGGTTCTGTCACTGGCAATCCTGATGAGGTTGAGGGTGTAGGACTACTCCCCTTCTATAGTCTCCGGATCTCCAATTCAGTCTCCATCCTCTTCAACTCCAGTTGGTGTTGACGCTCTCTCTCCTTATCTTTCATTTCAGCCTGTAGTAGTTTCTCTTTCTCCTCCAATTCTGCTTGAAATCGTTTTTCCCTCTCCGCTAATTCAGCCTGAAGCTGTTTTTCTTTGAGGGCCAATTCCACTTGCAGTCTTTCTCTTTTGTCGAATGCCTCTGAAATATAGTTAGCTAGCTCAGGGCCATCTAACCAGCATTCCCTACCTGTTTCCATTATTTGGGCTCTAAACCTTGCAGTTTCCGCCATGCCTAGAATTTATTGCTTTATTAGCCCTGCTTAAAAAAATATAAATGCAGTGTGGTCTGATCCGCGTAAGCTTGTCAGACCCTGATCTGCAAGTATACAACGGAGCATGCACAATATTAAAAACACCCTATGTTATGTCTGTCTTTTAATGCTGGAAAAGCCAAAGGCAGCAGACATTGAAGTAACCAGAATTAATCCCTAGTAAAAGAAAAGAATCTGAAATTAGACTGAGATTTCCCTCCGGATAAGATTTCCCGGTGGTTGATGAAATGCTGTAAGATCAGAGTTCTCAGGAAAAGAACACCTTCTCTGGAAGAGAAGTAGTTTTTGAATAGTAGATTCACACTCTATATTTCTCTTGGAGCACTTTTTCTGAAGTATAAACCTATTTGAAAGATGCCCTCCTTATTCAGAAGAAATTATCAGTCACCTACTCTTATTTATCTATAAATGTCATTCATATCGTGTGGCTGTCAATCAATACCCCACATGGTGTCTGTTATATCATATCAGAAAATGACAATGTTCAAAATCTAAAGATATCTGTGTTAATGTTTATTGTAATACAATGTTTTATGTAATCATTTAACCACACAAGGATTTATGTAATGGTTTAATTACACACACCGTATTATGTAATTGTTTAATTTATTTATGGGAACCATCCAAGACGTAGCCTTCCCAATATGTCATATATTCTGAAGGGAGTGGGAAATCACTGTGGTTCATGCCCCATTTCTAAACAAAGAAGTTGGGCCCCATCCTCTTCTGTCTTCAATAACCCCAGAATATGACCCTCGAGTTATCTGCAGGCCTCGTCTTATTTAATTTAGTCTAGGAGATATAAATTATGGCCCTGGTGAGAACAAAATATACTAACTGGGATTCTGCCCCTTTTCCAAGAATTCTTTTAGCTCTTGAGCACCCCCCCCCCCCCCCCCCTTTTTTTTGTGTTTATCAACTCTGAGGAAAGTCTGGAGAATTCTCTCAGCCTGATTTATATTAAGAAAGCATGGATGTTGAGCAGTTGATAGACCTTAAGTCTCTCCCAATTTAATATTCCTTCATGAGTTAATTTGTTTTTAAACAATTAAACACATAACCAAACACAATAGATCTTGACAACTTGGTATACACACATAAGATGGTGAATCACAGATAGGTTGAGCTAATAACCAACATAAGATCAGTGACTGTTAATTATTTATTGAATGGGCCTGTGTCTTCTGGCCTGTTACATACATTTTCTATGTTGGTTTATACAAGATAAATTAGAAAATTGCATATAGGACCAATGTCACAGACCATCAACAAACAAGCATCAATACATGAGATGTCAATAAGAGGTGAAACATGGTATACATTTGAATGTTGTACATGTTACGTGTGAAGATGATGAATCTATATTTAGGTATCAGTTCTTGAAAACTGAGTGTTGTGTGTTTTCTTTTTAAGATAGAGATAACCTTATGATTTGGAGGATTAAGTTAGGCCTGGGTCCATTGACTGATAGATCCACTTCAGGTCTGTGTCTTCTGGCCTGTTACATACATTTTCTATGTTGGTTTATACAAGATAAATTAGAAAATTGCATATAGGACCAATGTCACAGACCATCAACAAACAAGCTTCAATACATGAGATGTCAATAAGAGGTGAAACATGGTATACATTTGAATGTTGTACATGTTACGTGTGAAGATGATGAATCTATATTTAGGTATCAGTTCTTGAAAACTGAGTGTTGTGTGTTTTCTTTTTAAGATAGAGATAACCTTATGATTTGGAGGATTAGGATAGGCCTGGGTCCATTGACTGATAGATCCACTTCAGGTCTGCCCGTGTAGCTCCTCTGAAGGCCTCCCCATACTCTGCTCATGGCCAAGTCATCCTCCATCTCAAGTGCGGTTCATCTCATTCTCTCTGTGGTCTGGTTTGGTTGTTGGCCAATTCGTTGCCAGTTGGATGCCCATTGGTTGCCAATGGGTTGCCACCAAGATTTCACTGTGTAAGATTCACATAAACATATACAATCTTCCCAATACAATATTCTAGAAGTAGGTCGGAAAAAAACCTAAATTCCTGAAGTAGGAACTAGATCTCCCCCCTCCCACACCTCTTTTCTCTAATCTAGTGTTGGGTTAATTTGGGGTGGTCAGAGTTTATCACACTGTGTACTCCTTGTCTCAGTTGGTTCCTGCTGTATGTAAGTTCTCATTGGACCTGGGGTCAGTGAGACGTGTACAGTAAGACAGTGACAAGAGTGAGGAAGTGTCAAGATGCATGTAAATAAATGACATACATTTATAACATTTCTATCACTCAATTGGGTTTGTAGTGTGTATAAATGATTCTCTGTGTTTTCCCAATTAACCAACTTCTTCTTCTTTGTATAATAACTCCTTTCCCATTATCTGTTGTTGTTGTGTTGAGTGTTGGGTGGTGTGGTGTTGAGTGTTGGGTGGTGTGGGGTTGTGTTTTTAAGTTGTGTTGAGTAATGAGTTAAGTCAACTTCTGGTGGTGGAGTTCCGCGAAGCATAACTTTTCTGATGTAATGCAGTTCATAAGTGCCCTTATCTAATTAAAATTTGACACAAATATAAATATTTATTCCATCAAATCCTATTTATTCAATAGATGAAGCAGAAAGGAAAGATTTGATTTCTCTTTCAGCTTTCTAGATTGTAAATAGACATAGACAAGTCTGTTTTAGAACAAGGCACTCATTCTAGTACACGAACTGTCATTATAGCTGTAGATAGTGATAGCATTTTTAGCAGTGTTTCTGATGAAAGGCACAGGATTGCTTTAGAATCATCACTTCGTACAGTTGTCCAGAATAGAATGTAGTAGTATTATGCACTTCTTAAAGTTAATAATTATCCTTAAGAATATCAGAGATTGCAGTATTCGAAGAAAGTAGTAGATTGTTAGTTCGCCCGGGAATCGGCTCTGCTTCGTCAGAATCTACAGTCGAGCAATTTTCACTTCAGAGGTTTTAATTTATAATAATATATTTCAATTGACATTACAAACACTGAATACCCTTCCTTGGCACTTGATACATCTGGTCATCAGTTCAATCAAAGGAGTAACAAGCTTACCTGGGATCCAGACATTCTGCCGTCCCTATGTGAAAATCGGTCACACTAGCTTTCACGTCTGTTCATCAGGCAGTTTGTAGAAAGAGTGCGTGATTAACATATTCTACGCGGGCTTTCGAATGAAGGCGTTGTCACGTGTCTCTGTTTATCCAATGATCTCCTGAGTTTGGGCTGATGAAATGTTTCCTAGAATTGACGTCATCTGTCACTTGTTCCAGTTTACGTTTTGATGTTGCGTTAATTTTTAAGGTTTGATTTCAGTTTGCGTTGGTATAGTCCATTGTTTTATATTGTCCCCTCTTCCTGGCTTGCATTCTTGTCAACTGTATAATGGTGGTTAGCGGTTATGCCACACTGGCACATGATGATGATGATGATGATGATGATGATGATGATGATGATGATGATGATGATGATGATGATGATGATGATGATGATGATGATGATGATGATGATGATGATGATGATGATGATGATGATGATGATGATGATGATGATGATGATGATACGTCTACTTGACTCCCCCACATGGTACTGCCATATCGGAACGATACGCCAACGAAAGAAAGAATGCAGTGACTGTGACGTCCTGTATTAGATAGACGAGTTATGATCGCTCACGCTTACCGAGCTGGTACATGATGATGATGCTGATACGTCTACTTGACTCCCCCACATGGTACTACCATACCGGAATGGGTTCGGGACTTCAAATCAAATCAAATCAAATCAAATCAAATCAACTTTATTAGGGTCACCCCTACACTTCATATTCGTGCCAGTACATGCGGGAGTACAAGGAAATGAGCGGGCTGATAAGCTGGCAGGTAAGACTACTGTGGAGGTCAGGCAAACTGAATTCTGCCGAATTAGGTATCAGCGTGCAAAAGTTTATTCATGCGGTCATAACTTGACGTACTCGGGTTAGCTCGAAAGATGGAATAAATCAATTTTCTGTCATATTGACTTCGGTCTCCTCAGCGAAGGAGTTCGATATGACTGGGGTTCGATTACACCACACACACCTGCCCGGTCGGTTCTCGCCGCCGGGGTGCACACCCGCGTCGAGGTCCGGTTCGCGTCGACGTCCGGTTCGGGTCGCACCGACGTCCGCTCGGTTCGCGCCGGTTCGCGTGACGACATCCGCTCGGTTCGAGTCGGGTCAGGTACGGGGGACCTGGGTAGGGGGACCTGGGTAGGGGGTATCCATGCACCGGATGTGACAACCGAAGTGACCCAAGAAAACACCCGCCAAGTTCAAAATATTGAGGTCGTAAAATATAACGATTCAAGATGGCCGGATAACCCCGTATAGAAGGATTTATCCGGTGGTTTGAAACCACAAATGCTAATTAGTTAGGACCCAAGTAACTAACTATATACTAACTACTATAAACAAATGTTTCACCTTCATGTGCAATGCTAACACCTTTAGTTAAGCAGTTTGGGATCTCACACCGTCGCCAGTTTATGGCCAGGGTCTCTGTTTTGGTCTCGATTATGCTAATCCATCCTGGCATATATCTCTTCGTTTCTACGTCCTCTTTTCCCGTCAAGTTTCCTAGTGGTCACTAAGTTTTCAAGTTTATTTCTCATCGTACCATGACTTTTAAACAAATCTGGTCTGTTTGCGTTTAATTTTTCTATCAAGTTTACGTTTTTTTTTTATTTGTTCCTTGAAAAAACTTTCTCATTCGTTTTTTCTGTCCATCCATGGCATTTTTTGCACTCTCGTCAAGCATCTCATTTCTACATTCTTCAGCAGGTGTGTTCACCTTGAAGACTTAGAACCTAACGAAGAGTGGGTACACGTGCCAACAGATTTCTGTACGTCCTTTTCTGTTTGCATCCAACTAGTCAGGAAATGCAGACAAGAAAATGCAGCTTCTGTGTAGTCGGAAGTACAGGCTCCGATCTTCGAGAATTCGTTAGAGGATGATTCTGTCATTTACACGGATGGATCGGTCGTCCGAGGAGTGAGAAGTTCATGGGCCTTCATTGCTCAGGCTTGAGGGAAAAGTGTGAAGGAAGAGTCAAGCGCTTTTGCTTTGACCACAAGCAGCCTGACTATGGAAGTCATGGCAGTAAGAAAAACAATAGCATGGCTCGAGGCACAGACATTCACTAGGGCATATTTCCTTATCGATTCAATGAACATGCTCAAGAGGATAGAGAAGGGGTGGATCCGAAGAGAGCGATTGCTGCCTCTGGAGCGATCTCGGCTGGCAAAAATTAGTTTCATATTCGTGCCAGTACATGCGGGAGTACAAGGAAATGAGCGGGCTGATAAGCTGGCAGGTAAGACTACTGTGGAGGTCAGACGTGCCATGGACCAGGCTGACATTCTGAATGCTCTACGAGAAGTAAGACTTTTGCGAGAACTAAGTGATGACTGTGAATCTACAACCATTGTCAGACTGCGAGATCAGCAAATTAAAAGAGGTGTGGCCAAACAAGAACACTACGTAGGAAGCCATATAAGATTGATAAACCAACACAGAACTGGTGTCGTTAGCCGCCATATGCTGCGGGATATGCTGAGGAGGGGATCCAAGCACTTATGGACTGAATGGTTCGAAGTGCAATGAGGATGATCTTCGACTAACTAACTTACTATCTCATTTATACAGCTATTAGATGATTGCTAGCTTGTCTGCGGTGAATCTGTACAAATTTTAAAAATGTAACATAACATGAAGTAGTGCAGTTTTACAGAATGACACAATGACAGAAAACAAATGACGTTGCGACAATTAGCCTTCATCAGCTAGGGACGACCAGGGAGGCCCAGACCTATTGTAAAATTCCGCCCCGATGCAGTTTCGAACTCATGATCACCGAGCTGACAGGCGAGCATCTAGCCACCACGCTAGACTGGCTTTCGTTTTCAAAGCGTACTTACCATTGAACAAGATACGCTTACTTGCGTAAAAGAGAACGTTCTAACAAAATATTTGTGTCCATGGGTTTGAGAGGTCGAATATGTTGTCAACTAAAGGGGAACAATCTAATTCAGATGGAAGGTCCTATTGTTCCAAAAAGAAATAACTATAATAACAGAATATTACTAGAAACTTTTATTTGCAGATTTTGACAATAAACGATTAATATTTGAAAAGAATACCTACAATTCTTATTTATATGCAACGTTTTAATGCAAACCACGTTTAATGTCTTCGAGGATTTAATGTATGTAATGTAATCCATAGTATGTGGTCATTACACAAACAATTAGAGAATGTTGCTGCATTTAACGTCTGGGGACTTGTTGTATTTTGTAAATGTAAATGAAAACAAGGAACGCATCTTGTAACAACACAATGTTGTACGAAATACAACCACTTTTAAAAAGAAAGACATGAAATTAAAATATTGCTAAGGGACATAACAACATAAGTTATTTCAAGGGACAATACTGACAGTAGCATTACTATACTATTTAATTTAAATAATCGCAGTATTGGAGTAAAATCATAATATACTATAAGGATTATATATTTGCTAACAATCTCGTATGTCAATGTAAAGAGATAAATGTAGTAGGCTTCATAATATGTTTGTAAAAATTTGATTTATTTTTGATCCCTCAAATTTTCTTCCCCATTAGTGTATTCCTCTTCGATATAACAGGGAATGTTTCATCTTACTTTAGAGCATATGCGGTGTGGAATTCGATTAAAATTTTTGTCCGGCCTGGTCTACAGGTCAAATTTAAAAATCAATGTTTAGTTTCATACACTTTGTAGGACGTCGCAGTCTTTGTTTGGCTGTTTATGATATCTTAGTCCTTAGAAGCAGACCGTCAATACGTTCTGGACATTTTATGGGAAGAAATAAACTTGAAAACTGTATGACAACTGGCAAGCTTATTGAGAAGAGAGTAATAGGAAGGCACAGGTATGGCATGATAGGGACAAGAACACAGACCTGAGCCAAGTACTCTGGTAAACCTTGACTTCTGACGCTTAACGGCATGGCACATGATGATGATCAGCAAGATATCATTATTTTCTAACCGCCTTCCTGTCTTCTAATAATTTAATTCTGACCTTAGTTTTTCACTGTGTACAACAACCGTACCTACTAAATGTCGCAGATCCTGTTCATTGTCTGCAATCAATACTATGTTTACAGACCAATGGCTGCTCGGTGCGTGTTGTGGTTAGTATCACCACGTCCGCTTTTATTATCCAAGAAAACTACTGATGTCCATTGTAAGCTGAGTTGATACGGGAGCCCAGGTCAATTGGACAATTTAACACCATCCTGATTCGAATTGAATCACCACCGTGACGATAGACCAGGGTTCAGCAGTTAAACCACAGCGAGTTCCAGCGCTAAGTATTCTAAGACATACAGCCTAGCCCCATTTATGTTTATGGTATGCAATCCTACATGCAAAATGATACATTCACATGTGTATGTCCCTCAAGGAACGACAAGCATTCTTTGTCCACATTGTCAAAGAACATTTCGAGCCATAATAGACATTACCAGCCAGTTAGCGGGGTAGGGGTATCCCCTATCAAAGGAGATGTAAGACGCCTCCTTTCCTCCGTTAGTCTACGGGACACCCTTGGGCAAGGTGCAGTACCCGTTTAGCCCCCCGATCAGGGTTACGTGAAGCCATGGAAGCAGGTGGTGGATGGAGTGTGAGAGCAGCCGACAGATTGTTGTTGGTTATGGTCTTGCACTCTGCGGCGATAGTCAGATGATCTCATCAGTAGAGACAATGGCTATGGTCACCGACTAATACAGTCACTGCCCAGAAGGAAAGCAATGGCAAACTACCTTCTGCAAAACTTGCCAAGAAACCATAGCAACCATGAAAGAAAACATAATAAGAAAGAGATCTGGTGGCGAGACCCCCAGGCCAGGCAGATCAGATAACATTCGGGAAGAGTGTGACACAGGGACCAGTACTAGTAATCGTGATGACGGAGTTAATCCTGACTGTGTTACCAAGGAAATCCCCTGTGTCAGACTAAGAAACAGAATGAGAATAGCAACGTGGAATGTGATAAGTCTGTATGAGGGAAAGCTTAAAGTAGTGTGTGATGAGATTGAGAGGTTAAACATTCAAATTTTAGGAATTAGTGAACATCGCTGAAGCGGCAAGGGACATTTTATAAGTGAAAATGGAAGTATTTTCATTTATTCTGGTAGAGACGCCGGAGGCCAGAGTGGAGTGGCATTTTGTTTAGATAAGACAACTGCAAAATCTTTAATGGGATATAATCCAGTTAGTGATAGAATCCTCACTATTAGACTTAAAGGCCGTCCCCAAAACACAACTCTCATACAGATATATGCACCTACTTCAACAGCAGAGGAGGACGAAATTGAAGATTTTTACAACACACTACAAGACACATTAAATAAGATTGGTCATAATGATATAGCAATAATAATGGGAGATTTTAATGCACATTGTGGTGCAGGAAGAGCTGAAAATGAGAGACACGTTTTAGGAAAATTTGGATTAGGAAATAGAAATGATGCAGGTGACAAATTAATTGAATTTTGCACAGAAAATGAGTTAACGATAGCCAACACGCTTTTTAAACAACATCCAAGAAGACTCTTCACATGGAAGTGTCCAGACAATATTACCAAAAATCTGATAGATTATATTTTAATACAAAGAAGATGGAGATCAAGCATAACATCTGCAAAAACCCTACGTAGTGCAGACTGTGATACAGATCATCAGTTATTAGAAGCAGATCTGAAATTAAAACTCAAAAAGCTTATCCGAGGACCAAGGCCACTTCGTTTTGATCTCACAAAAATACCGGATGCATACACTGTAGAAGTTAGGAATCGCTTTGGGGTCTTGATGTCTGTACAAGAAGAAATGACACCTGATGAACTGGCAGTACAAGCTAGAGATATCTTGATAACTGCAGCCAAAGATTTAATTCCGACCAAGAAAAAGCAACTTAAGCCATGGATTACATCAGACACATTAGAATTATTAAAACAACGAAGGGAACTTAAACAGAAAGGAGGTGAATCCGATAACAGCAGGATGAAGTATAAATCTTTAACTCGAGAAATAAGAAAGAACACAAGAAAGGACAAAAATCAATATATACAAGATTGCTGTACCAAATAGAGCAATATCATAAGACTGGAAGAGATTATGAAATGTTCAAAGAAATGAAGTTATTGACAAGAAATGTTCAACCTCAATTGAATGTTATCTGTGACAAGATGGGAAATACCTTAACAGAATCTAGACAAATTCTAGAAAGATGGCGGGAGTACTGCAGTGGAATGTATGATATGAGTGACAGTGAGGATATGAATGATATACATGAACCAATGGCAGCAGAGACAGAACCTGAACCCTCATTAGATGAAATTACTTGGGCTATAAAGAACCTGAAGAATGGTACATCACCTGGATGTGATGAGATACCAGCTGAACTAATTAAAGCGGTAGGAGAAGAAAGCATACACATATATCATGCATTATGTACAAAAATTTGGAAATATGGTATATGGCCAAAAGATTGGAAGAGAACTATCTTCATTCCAATACCAAAAAACGGCAACCTGAAATTATGCACCAACTATAGAACTGTTGCCCTGATCAGTCATGCAAGTAAAATTATACTAAAAGTCATAATGGGAAGACTTCGTAAGAAAATGGAAGAAGAGATTAACGTAGTTCAAGCTGGATTTAGACAAGGAAGAGGAACAACAGATCACATATTCAACATGCGTTTAATAATAGAGAAGTGCAGAGAATTTAAAGTAAACCTATTCTCATGTTTTGTGGATTATTCAAAAGCCTTTGACTGTGTACAACATCAGAAACTTTGGGAAATCATGAGGAATATGGGCTTTCCATCACATGTAGTACAACTCATAAAAATGCTATATCTAGACCAACAAGCAGCAGTTAGAATAGATGGCGAGGCATCAGATTGTATTGACATCAAGCAAGGAGTCCGTCAGGGCTGCGTGCTGTCACCCTATTTGTTTAACCTTACGCCGAAAATATAATGAGAAATGTAAGAGATGATATAAACTGGGAGCTATATGATGCCCTAAATATTGGCTGGTCATGACATACCGGAGATTCGATATGCTGATGATACAGTTTTACTATCCACAACACAGAATGGCATAGAAAACCTAATAGCTTCAACCCAATTGAATAGTGAAAATCACAACTTATATCTTAACATAGCAAAAACAAAGATAATGCATAAGAAAAAACTACTATGGAAAAAGAAATATACATTAATGGGGAAAAATTGGCGGTAGTGGACAATTTTGAATATTTTGGTTCATTGATTACCAACAACGGTGACACAATGAAAGAAATTAAACTGCGACTATCAATTGCTCTTCAAAGACTAAAACAGCTGAATAAATTATGGAGTGGGACAGATAGAACTACAAAAATTAGATTTTTAAGAGCATGCATCTTTCCCATTGCAACATACGCCTGTGAGACATGGACACTTACTAAACAAGCTGAACAGCGCATAAACGCCTTTGAATATAAATGTTATAGACGAGTTCTAAGAATATCTTGGGTAAAGAAAAGAACAAATGCATCCATACTTCAAGAGTTGAATATTGAAGAAGGCTGGCTATTAAAGACGATAAAACAAAGAAAATTGAAATATTTTGGTCAGTTGAAACGTCACGAAAGTTTGGAGAGAAAAATAGTGGAGGGGTATATGCCTGGGAAGAGAGGAAGAGGAAGGCCAAAGAGAAGATGGGTGCAGGATGTGGCGGATGATCTCCAGATGGGTGTATCAGACGCGGGACATCTTGCTTATGATCGAGAGGTTTTCCGGAAGGTTGTTATGGGAGCGAGGTTCTGCAAAGGACATGCTACTGAATGAATGAATGAGCCATCTTAAAACTCTCGGCTAAAACCTTTCAACTCCACTGGATGAAATGAACGTTCATTATCATTCTTGATGGACAAAAACCACATGTAAACTGTGCCACTAGGTACAATCAGGTTCATGGTCGTGAGTACACTCCTGTCAGTTAAATTACGTAATCAACATGTAACTGTTTACATTGTGTTGTGTGCTTTTTTGTGTATGTGTGTACGTGTGTGTGTATTTATGTATTTAGGTAGGTAGAGGGTAGATAAATATGTATGTCTAGCTAGTTATATACGTGGGCATCGGTACGCCTGGAGATAGGTAAGTAGGTAGAAATTAGGTAGGTACGTAGATAGGTAGATAGATATGTAGGAAGGTAGGTTGGTAGGTACGTAGTAAGGTAGGTCTCCCATATATATATATATATATATATATATATATATATATATATATATATATATATATATATATATATATATATATATATATATATATATATATATATATATATATATATATATATGACTTACCGCATTGCTAAAAACAATTGACTATCAGAACATATCCGTGAGAAGCGAATTATCCCAAAGTTGTAAATATTGTATCACATAACAAGCAAACTATTTCCCCACACACTTTCATAAAGCCTCAGAACAAGGGTGTGGATGAACATTGCGTGAATGAGATCCTTACAAACGTGCTGATGCCATGATATGCTGCATTAAAAGACAATGCATTTTTACAGCGTGACGGTTGAACTTTGTTTCAAAATATTGCTATAACCCTTGCGGCAGGGCTGATGTCCATTGATAATAACATATATATTGCCAACCTGGGTTTAACCCCAACCTGTTCTATGTGTTGTGCTGGGTCCTAGCATGGTTTAATCTTAACCGGCAAAAGGAACAATTCGTGTGGAATGGCTTTTCTCGCTTCAGAAGTCACAGATTGTGAGAACTGTATGTATTTTTTGCCCCGGCCATGCGTGAGTGCGGGGGAATGAACAGGCTAATAGGCTGGCAGGGGAATGCACCTGTTGATGGTAGACTACTTATGGACAAAGGAGAGGTGGTCGAACGAATCTGGGATCAGGAGGAGAAGGTAGTGGAACAGATATCTTGTACGTATACCCGATTGTTGAAATAATGACATAATGTGAGGGATAGGCAGGCGTTCTGGAAGAATCTCAAAACTGAATGGGAAGACAAGCAGAACTATCAATCAGATGTCGCTGGGAACGATTAGTAAATTGACACTTCGCTGGCTGTTGAACAATGCGACGGAGCGCGCATTGGAATGTCCTGAGTGAAGTGATGTCGGTTCTTAGCTCAAATAAACTCATCTCTTAACTCTTCATAAATGTGAAGTTTTTGCGCACCCTGTTTGTTTCTGGGCTTGGAAAGGGGAAGAGGAGATTTGCGATACAGTCTCGGTAATGATACAACTATGGTGCTGAGCCTGGAGGAAAGTCTCTATACCAGCTTCACTTGAATAGCTGCTAGACGTTTTCTTGTGCTGATCCAGGAGGAACGTCTCTACAACAGCTTCACTTGAATAGCTGCTAGACGTTTTCTTGTGCTGAGCCATGAAGAAAGTCTCTACACCAGCTTCACTTGGATAGCGCTAGACTTTTTCTTGAGCTGAGCCAGGAGGAAAGTCTCTACACCAGCTTCACTTGGATGGCTGCTAGACGTTTTCAGGGTTTATGCAATCTGAACGATAATGCATTGGACTTCAGAATTGGAAGCCACAGATTTCCAAAGGATGCAGAACCAAGAAATTAAGCAGACAACCAACTACCATACAAACAAACGAGTCAATTAACTAATCATCCAGTTAACCAAGCAACCTAACAAACAGACAACTAAACAACACGCCAAGATAAGACAAACCAATTAAACAACCAGCCAGCTTCCAACTAACGAATTAAACATTTAGTTAACCAACGAACTAACAAAACTTGCTAACTAAACAATTATTAATCAAACATATTACCAGCCAGCCAACAAAATACTAGCCAACTAAATAACCAACCAACTACCCTACCAACTAACTATCCACTTACCAGCCATCTAAGCAACTAACCAAACAGCATCCCAACTAAGCAGCCAGTATATTAAGTCCTACCAGCCAATAAAAGAACCAGTCAAATGATAAAATGCTGTATTTTATAAGAGCCAAAACCTTGTAAACACTTACTAAACAAGCTGAACAGCGCATAGGTGCCTTTAAATATAAATGTTACAGAGGGCTTCTAAGAATATCTTGGATACAGAAAATAACAAATGCATCCAAACGACAAGAGCTGAATATTGAAGAAGGTTGAATACTAAAGATGAGATAACAAAGAAAACTGAAATATATTGGTGAACTGAAACGCCATGAAAGTGTGGAAAGAACAATAATGGAGGGGTATATGCCAGGGAAGAGAGGATGAGGAAGGTCAAAGAGAAGATGGGTGCAGGATGTGGCGGATGATCTCCAGATGGGTGTATCGGATGCGGGACATATTGCTTGTGATCGAGAAGTTTTCCGGTAGGTTGTTATGGGAGCGAGGTTCTGTAAAGGACATGCTACTGAACGAATAAATAACCTTGTATGCACTACGGCACTGACAGACTATCATATTTGTCGTCCTCGCATACTAAATAAAAGGAAAATAGGAGGTGGTTTCAAATAAACACCTTAAGTAGTGTGTGTGTGTGTGTGTGTGTGTGTGTGTGTGTGTGTGTGTGTGTGGTGTGTGTGTGTGTGTGTGTGTGTGTGTGTGTGTGTGTGTGTGTGTGTGTGTGTGTGTGTGTGTGTGAATATATTCCGAAAACGTACAGAACAAATGTTTAATTTTTCAGTGTAGTCTCCACTGTGTTCAATGCAAGTCCTCCACCGCCGATAAAGTGCTTGGATTCCTGTAGGAAAAAACATTATCTTTGTCTCGTAAGTAGTTACTTGGGTCCTAACTAATTAGCATTTGTGGTTTCAAACCACCGATAAATCCTTCTATACGGGGTTATCCGGCCATCTTGAATCGTCATATTTTACGACCTCAATATTTTGAACTTGGTGGGTATTTTCTTGGGTCTGGGTGTCCTGATGACTACATCCGGTCCCCGGGTGGCCGTGGCGGCGGCGGTGGTGGCGGCGGCGGCGGGGCGGGGTCCCATAAAATACATGGCTTTAGAGGATAGGTGATTATTATTAGTCATGGATCCTAGATGGAAACATCCTTTTACAGCTTTGATCAACAGGGTGTGGAAAATCTGTCTTTGTGCAAAAGTTTCTGACTTATTTATCAGACATGGTCGATCCGATTATATGGTGCTACGGAGAATGGCAATCCATGTATGAGACTGTGAAGGGCATTCAATTTAACGAAGGCTTGCCGGATATGGACCAGTGGACAGGCGATAGACGTCGTCTAGTGGTAATAGATGACCTAATGTCCGAGACAGATGATTAGGTGACTAAGCTTTTTACGAAAGGCAGTCATCATCGCAATCTCAGTGTTGTGTATATAGTCCAGAATCTCTTTGGGAAGAATAAAGAGCAAAGAACTATTAGCTTGAATTCACATTACCTAGTGGTGTTTAAGAACCCTCGTGACGGGTCTCAGATTACCAACCTGGCCAAACGGATGTATCCAGGCCGAGTGTCATATGTCCTAGAGAATTTTAAGGACGCGACAGCGGCTCCACAATTTTATTTGCTGTTTGACCTTCGACAGGAAACATCGGATCAGCTCCGCTTATGAAGTCATATTTGTCCAGATCAGCGTCAAGTCGTCTACGTGCCTAAATAATATGTCCCACCGAATAAAACGTCACGGGGCCATGCTGCGATTTCTGGGCGAGGCGAAGCCGGCTGACATGGAAACCGTAATTAAATCGGCTTCCCCTGACCTCGTCCAATCAATATGCGAGTGCTGTCACAATGTGTTAAAAGGTAATGTTCTACTGACACCGGTTCAGAAGAGACGATTGCGGCGACAGAAGAACAGTCTGAGAGCTCTCACGCGTAAGAAGCTATCTATCAAGAAAAGGAAACCAATCTTGCAGCAAGGTGGTTTCATAGGCGCTCTATAAGATCCTATTCTAAACGTGCTGAAAGGTTCCGTGGACTTATAATGAAGAAAATGATCTTGATCGACCCCCGGATGCTGGAAAGACCCTATGTACCACCCGACACACTAACAAATAACTTGCGTGACTTGGATCAAAAAATACAACATTTCCTAGATAACGAAGATCTACCACCTCGGGAACAAGCCCGCGTGTATCAACAGACTTTGCAGCGTTATCTGAATTGACTTGAGCAGTACAGACATAACCCTATAGGGATAGTGGATATCAAGAAACAAAAACCCGAAGTCAGCCCGGTATCGGCTTCAGTAGCCGAGACACCGCTTCAACCGACGCTGACTAAAAGTCAGCTAACACTTATTGAAGCGGCTAAAACTCAAGTAGTCGAACAAATAGTCTAGACAACGCCACCCTACAGACTCAGGCGAAGCAAAAAGAAGAGTACACCTAAGTGGGAAAATGGGCTCGCAATTAAGAAAATATTACTACGATACTCAGAATCCCGGAGCCTAAAGCGGAGCCACCGCTTTAAAATGGAGTACTAATTTGAAGAATATAGAGACTTGGCTACGACATCAGGATACGTATACGTTACATAAACCGATCCGTCGTCGTTTCCAGAGGCGTCAAACCATAACCGGTGGTATAAATCAACAGTTTTAAGCCGATTTGACAGATATGAGAAAATTACAACGATACAATGATGGGATGTCGTATCTAGTGACATGTCTCGATGTGTTCAGTAAATATGCTTGGGCCATCCCGATCAAGAAGAAAACGGGGAAAGAGCTAGTGGACGCCGTGAGTAAACTTTTTGCTGATAGACAACCGATAAATTTTCAGACCGATAAACGGTCGAAATTTGTCAATCGGACGTTTTTAAAATTTCTGAAAGCTCGAGGTATGCATTTCTTTACCACGGAGAATGAAGATGTGAAAGCCGCGATAGTGGAAAGATTCAATCGAACCTTGAAAGAAAAAATGTGGCGCTATTTCAACAAGACCAATCAACTACGCTACGTCGACGTGATAGATAAACTGATCCGAAACTACAACGGATCGTATCACAGAAGTATTCGCATGGCGCCCACGCAAGTCAACTATACGAATCAAACCGAGGTGTGGAATAACCTGTACCAGAAGACTTTCGACAGAAAAGTGTATTTTACACCCGACGATCGAGTCCGACTGGCTCAACCCAAACAACCTTTTAAAAAGGGGTATACACCCTCGTAGACAGAAGAACTGTTTACCGTCAGTCGTATAAATCAGACCAGTCCGGTGACGTATGTGCTAAAAGACGATTCGGGGGAAGAACTTCAAGGCTTATTCTACCGAGAAGAAATACAACTCGTCGGAGACAAGCAAGTGTTTCGCGTCGAATCAGTCTTACAAGAACGACCCAGGCGAGGTGGTAAAGAGTACTTAGTCAAGTGGTTCGGGTATCCCAAGTCATTCAACAGTTGGGTCTCAGACCTAACCAGATACTAATGGAAGAAACCAACGTGGAAACTAACTCACAAAATACCATAGAAGGAGAAAGAAACTCGGTCTGGTGCATGTTTGGTCGGCGACTAGAGATTGTCTTCTTCTGTCAACTGGTTGTTATATACACCGTCATTGGCGTATCACTATTCAATCTGTCTCGAGACAGCGTCAACGCAGCCGAGGGCAAGTTGTGGATCGCTCTGCTAAGCAGCTGTCTGGGTTACATGCTACCAAACCCTAAAATATGAGATTCTACGTGACATTACCGAGCAATGCTTTGCCGAACATGTTTCCCAAGAACACTCCAGGTCACTATTTCGTCAAATTACCCCAGACAATTGAGGTGAATCAGCATTACGAAGTGGGTCTCGCCGAAATTCAATTTCCCAACTACTACTGCAATGTGCTAGAGCATGAAGTGTGGATAAGATACAACTCACCCACCAGAGGAAATTCCAGAAAGCTGTGTCCCCCATGTCTATACAACTCACCAGACGCGTTTATAGCTGAGCTGAATCGAATAATGAAAGAGTCGGAGGTCGATGATCTGACGCGGATCAGATTCTTTTTCGACAATACCTCAAAGAAAGTCATCGTGAAAATATTCGAACCGGGGGCCGTGGCTATGTTTAGCGAAAAGCTGAAAGATATATTAGGACTTCACTCCTCGAAGATATCACATACCAACCCATTAATGGAAAGCCAACTGGCGATAGACCTAAATAACGACCTGCAAAATATCTACGTCTACTGCGATCTCATAGCGGCGAGACCAGTCGGAGACGTCATGGTTCCATTACTGAGGACGGCTCCTATCATGAGTCAGCTGTCAGCTTCGGTGTATCGCGCCTATGACAAACCTTATTACGTGCCGCTGAGTCGGTACTCCTTCGACACGATGGAAATCCTTTTAACCACCGATACGGGTACAAACGTCTCATTCACTTCCGGGACTTCAGTGCTGACGTTACATTTTCGAATTCGGAGGAGATCAGACCTAGAATAATGAAATACGTGGTGTTACGTCGAAATCCCAGACTCTATGAGGACTTTTACTGTAATCAAGCTGGTCAAGGCATGCCGGTCTTTGTGGGTGGTCGGAGTCAGAGAGGACGTGGTATGGGCAGTTTCTTCAGTGGACTCGGTCGCACGATTCTACCCTGGTTAACGACCGGTGGTAAGGCCCTATTCAGAGAAGGGCTCGGGACGGGTCTGCGAGTGACCCAAGATGCTTTGGCTTGTAGGAATGTTGGGGATTCCTTCAAAGAGAACGCCAAGCAAGCTGGTCAACTTCTACTGCAAGGAGCTGTCAACCACGTTAGCCAATCAGGTAGCGTATCAGGAGAAAGAGACGTGGAGCGTCACCTGTGGAGCCTAGTAAACGTATAAAACTATCCCCCACACATCGCCGAGCTCATAAGAAGAAGCAGCAGCACTCGGATATCTTTGCATAATGGCTCTGATTCACCCTCATTCCTGCGAGTGTCTTCATTCCGGTCTGGATCTATTTAGTGTACTACCCACGCAGACCGCCGTGGAAGAGGAACAATTTCTGGAGATACATCCTTTAGCCTCACTAGCCCCCGGCGCACCTATAGAATTTGTCATCTCTGGTGCCAGTGAAGAGTGTATGGATCTGTTTAACACTTTCTTACACGTCAGAGCTAAAGTCACACTACCCAACGGTGACAAACTACCACCCACGGTCTATATCGCGCCCGTCAACTATTACATGCACAACTTATTTTCTCAAGTGGACGTCTCACTCAACAACACGCTAATCACCACTAGTGAAAATACGTATCCGTATAGAGCCTACTTGGAAGCGACGTTGAATCATGGGGAAGTAGCCAAAAAGAGTCATCTCTCAGCCTCCCTCTATTACTATGACACGGCCAATATCCTCGATGACACGCAAGGCGAAAACAACAAGGGGCTAAGAACACGACGTCAACTAGCCAGTGAGAGTCAAGAAATAGATATGATGGGTCGACTACACGCCGACATGTTTGTGCAAAACCGCTACATGATAAACGGTGTGGATGTGAAAATTAAGTTTACTCCATCCAAGGCCACCTTTAACCTCTTGGCCCCCGACGGGGAGCTTGGTTATTCATCTATTATAACGCATGCCACGCTGGTAGTTCGTAAAGCCAGACTGAATCCGACCATCGCGCTTGCTTACGAGAAAGCCTTGATGAGAGCCAACGCGAAATTCCCGTTCAAACGTGTGGTGCTAAAAACATTAGCTATCCTCCAGGGTATGCTATCTCACACACAAGACAATCTGTTTATGAGTCAAACACCCACTTGCGTCGTGATTGGCCTTGTTACAGCAGCAGCTTTTAACGGTTCCTACAGTTATAACCCATATAATTTTCAAAATTCTGGTCTGACATATCTGAACGTAACCGTCGACGGTCGAACTGCCACTAGCAAACCACTGATCATGGACTTTGAACGCAACCAATACGTACGAGCGTATTTTGGTACTAACCTAGCCATGGGTCTAGTAGGCAAAGACGCCGGCATCTCAATTGACTATAACAAATTCAAGTATGGCTATACGATGTACGCCTTTGATCTGAGTCCTAGTTTACTGGACGGAGACCAGTTTGAGATGCCGAGGACGGGGCCTTTAACACTGGAATTTAAGTTCAATACACCCACCCCAGAGCCTACAGGTCATCGTCTATGCCGAGCACGACGGGCTAATTGAAGTCTCCAAGACCAGACAAGTGCTAACAGATTATGCTTCATAATGAACACACAACAAATTACCAGAATACTACTAGCTGATATGTATGCTCGTCGACTACAGATCAGAGTGTGCGCTCGAGATCAGCTACCTCAACATCTAGATAGAAGCAGACCAGCGGCGTTTATTGTAAACACTGACCCTAGCTATAAACCAGGTTCCCACTGGGTCGCTATGTACTACGATGGGTTAAGTAAATGCGAGTACTTTGACTCATTTGGGATGCCACCCTTACACAGCGACTTGCACAATTTTATTGACTATCATTCAAACACACCACTCATGTATAATATCCGGGTCTTACAAGATGTGTTAAGCAGCGCCTGTGGCCTCTACGCTATCTATTTCATCCTAATGAAAAGTCGTGGGGCGAGCATGACCCGCATTCTCCACCCCTTTGCAAGCAAACAATGGGTCAATGATCGATTAGTACGTCGCCTAGTCATGTCATACTTAATCTATCTGAGATGCTATAACCAGTTTAACCCTAGTATATAAACCCGACTCGAGTACCATTAGCTCATTCTGAAGATGACTACAGAACCTAACACAGCTAACTGGGTCTACCTGACTCGTAATGGTGACATTGTTAGACCAGTGGGAGATGGCGTCAAGGCTGTTTGTCTCATCCTACAGAGGAATGACCAAACTACACATCCGTCGATTCTTTGGTGAATCCGAGAACAGGTTTCCTGCCCCATTGGGAATGACATTTACTCGTCAAGAATATGAACAGTTGATAGCTCTGCATCGTGAGATCCTAAAAGACTTTGATAGACTCAGCCAGCAACCTATTAAAGTCAGTAAACAAGACACTAAACGAAGAAAGACAGACCAGGTAAAAAAGGGTACTAAACGAATGATACCCAAGTCAAAAGACTCTACCCAAGCAGATGTGTGAGCAACCCCAGATGTGTGATCAGCCTCAGATGTATGGCCAATCCCAGATGTGTATCCAACAGTAAGATGTGTGTCTACCAAGTTCAGATGACAACCCAAAGAGACAATTATGTGAATAAACAATATGTATAAAGGTTTGAAAATAAACATAAAGAAAACAGAAAATCTGCGTTATCTTGGTTTCTATCTATGTGGTGTTTCTGTGCTGCCTTTGACAGATCATTTTGTTTTTTCCATAGTATATTCCATAGCTACAGTCAACACGAAAGACGACAACATGACAGCCAGAAAGACGACAACACGAATACACATGAAAACATGTCAAGCATTCCACTGAATAAACCAACAAAAAAACAAATATTTTTTTTCTTTTCATAACTTTTATTTTTTTCCATTAAAACATCGTTTGCATAATATTCAATAATTTTCAATATCACTCAATGAAAACATGTGACTTTACACAACACAGAAAGTCTTTTATTTTTTCAATGATATAGACAAGTCACAAGGAAAACACACACACATATGACCACATTAAGTTTTTTATTTTCACAGTACATCATATTTTTAATAGAACAGAAGTAGAAAAAGATAGTGGGAAAAGTGGAAAAGGAGTCTTTACATATTTACACTTATATATCTAGGGGTGATGTGGAATAATTATCTGCGTGTACTTTTCTTTTGATGTAGAAGTATGATAAAGCCTCTCTGTGGTGATGATACGTGTACACAGAGGAATCCTGTGTCTTAAACCCTATATTTGTCCCTCCAGTCGCTGTCTGGGTGCCAAGTACGTTTAGAAAGTCTTCTCTGTCTAGGTGCGTGTTGTGTTGTTTTGTCAGCCCTTTCGTGCTGGTCTTAGTATAGTCTCCAAAGCAGTGATAGGTCTTGCTGCATAAGGAGACCATCCCCTTTCCCTCATACTCTAACTTAAATAACCCTGGGGTTCTTTTGTCGAAGACTCGCTTAGCCTTACACGCGTCACCGACTGGTACACCTCCCCTACTCCTAATATATTCCCGTTGATGGCTATCACAGACCTCAGATGGGAACCAGGAGCTATACACTCTATAAAATTCTTACTGAATCTATGGTCTGACGGCCTGTAGTAGGATCGGTGTGCAAAGAGCTAAGTATAAGCTATCTGTGTCCATCTCACACAATTGAAAATCCTCCCTAGATATAAACCTATCTAAAAAGTCATAATAAAATTCTAGCATACGCAGCTTTGCGTACTGATACACAAAGAAACCTATTTGTTGGGGTAGATCCCATAAGGTGGTCTTTTTTAGAGACTCTACTTCAAACACATCAACTGACAGCATGGCCGTCTTCTTAAACAGAGGTTGATTCACCAGCTTTGACGTACCAGCCCCGCGACAATATGAAACATTGGTGTGCTTGGCCTTGTTGGTTAACGTTTTGCCATAGGCTGCGTTTCCCAATAGCTTCATTGTCTCGGTCTTAATAGTATAGGCCGGATAGAGGTCACCCTCACGTCTGGCATCAGACACCTCTTTTCCAAACCTTTCAAATCACTTCTGAGGTTTGTACTCAATGATCTGATATATTTTGGTGACCTCTAAACCATGTGTCAGATACCATTTTAACAATGGTGTGGCCAATAGGATCTTTTCCCCTACATAGCTACCTATTAGAGTCCGACGTGAGCCGTTCAACAGCTTATGGGTCTCGGCATACTTCTTCATGAGTTCTCCAATGTCGGCTCTAGACGCATCAATATTTTTAAAGATGGGCGTCATCTCTGAAAATAGCTCTTTATACTTGTATGGTACGTGGATGTCACACTCTATTAAACCAAACAAAGTCTCGTTTTTCACAGCCATTATGATCTTTTTATGGTCTTTGGCCTCGTAACGATGCCAGGGTGCAATTAGATGATCAATGGGAAATGCTGAAGAATGCAATCAGTTGTGCAGCAGAAAAGGCTACTCCAAAATTAAAGAATGTGGGCCGTATGACTTGAATGACTGAAGAAATTTTACAACTAATGGAAACAAGAAGAAAGAACAAAAATAATCCTGCCAAATATGAAGAAATTCACAGAAAAGTCAGAATCTTATGTAAGGAGGCAAAAGAAAAATGGCTTTTAAGAAAAATTGCAGAGATATTGAAAAACAACACAACAGTAAACATGCGAAACTAATGCACAAAAGAATTCATGAGCTTACTAATCAAAGAACATGTACATCAGCAGGCTGCCTAAAGACAAAAGATGGAAGAGTCATAAAAGAAAAAGATCAGACATTACATGTATGGTCAGATTACGTGAAAAACCTTTATGACGATAACAGAGACGAAGAGTATGATGTTCAAAATAATAATTAAGAACCAGCAATTTTGAAGAAGGAGGTTCAGAATGCTCTTAACCATATGAAATCTGGCAAGACCCCCGGTTCAGACAGCGTCACAGCAGAAATGATTAATGTTTTAGAAGAATATGGAATAGATAAAGTTACCAGTCTGCTTAACACAATATATGATATTTAAATATATCTCATGAATTATGTAATTCTGCATTAATTGCAATCCCAAAGAAATCAGGAGCCTTGGAATGTGATCAACATCGAACAATTAGTATAATGAGTCACATCACGAACATTTTGCTAAGAATTATCATGTAAAGAGTTAGGAGGAAAATACAACCTGAAATAGGAGAAGAACAATGTGGGTTTGTAGAAGGCAAGGGTACAGTAAATGCTGTGTATATACTGAGAACCGTAATCGAACGTTCTATAGAAGTAAACAAAGATCTACACCTTTGCTTTAATGACTACACAAAGGCTTTCGATAGAGTGAGACATATCGACATGATAAGGATGCTTGAAGATCTACAAATTGATGGAAAAGACCTGAGACTTGTAAAAAAACATACATTGGAAACATCAAACTGCCATAATAGTTGATAATGAAGTAGGCCAATATCAGCCTATTAGGAGAGGTGTGAGACAGGGATGTGTAATGTCCCCAGATTTGTTTTCCCTGTACAGAGAAAGTATTTTCAGAAGTATTGAAGGTATGGAAGGAATCAACATGGGGGGGGGGGGGGAGATGCATCAATAACATTAGATATGAAGATGATACAGTCTTGATTGCAGACAATGAACAGGGCCTGCAACATTTAGTAGTTGCAGTTGTTACACACAGTGAACAACTAGGTGCTGAAGAATGTCTTAACGAACTTCAATCAAAACCATTTAACCGATGTGTCCAGGGTGCGACACTCTTTAAAAAAACTTGAAGCAGGAAAACTTAACAGCAAACAAAAGGACTGAAGATCGGCAAATATCTTACTCTTCTTTGTAATTTTCAAACATAAACATAATGAGTAATCAATCGTCAAACACTAGCCCTTTTGAATTAACCTTGCCGTAATATATATCTTGTCTCGTTTGGATCTGTTGCCTTTGTTCTCTTCTTTTCAGGCTCCTATATCCTTCTCACTGTGGACATTGTCTTTTGCCATCTATATTGACCATAATGATGTCGCCCTGCTCTTCAATATTCTTTTCAAGGGCTGGACCATTTCAATGTCCCGTTTCCCTGTTGGAATCCATGATCCGACCTTCGTAACTATTCATCAACCAAACCTGGGAAAAAAACCTCCCTGTTTTTTCGCGTCATGGGGGCAGCACCCCGCTTTTGGTCTCGATTTATGCTAATCCATCCTGGCTATATCTCTTCGTTTCTACGTCCTCTTTCCCGTCAAGTTCTTCCTAGTGGTCACTAAGTTTTCAAGTTTATTTCTCATCGTACCATGACTTTCTAAACAAATCTGGTCTGTTTGCGTTTTAATTTTTCTATCAAGTACTTTTTTTTTTATTGTCTCCTTGAAAAAACTTTCTCATTCGTTTTTCTGTCCCTCCATGGCATTTTTGCACTCTCGTCAAGCATCTCATTTCTACATTCTTCCGCAGGTGTGTTCACCTGAAGACTTTAGAACCTAACGAAGAGTGGTACACGTGCCAACAGATGATTTCTGTACGTCCTTTTCTGTTTGCATCCAACTAGTCAGGAAATGCAGACAAGAAAATGCGCTTCTGTGGAGTCGGAAGTACAGGCTCCGATCTTCGAGAATTCGTTAGAGGATGATTCTGTCATTTACACGGATGCTCGTTCGTCGAGGAGTGAGAAGTTCATGGCCTTCATTGCTCAGCTTGAGGGAAAAGTGTGAAGGAAGAGTCTAGCGCTTTTGCTTTGACCACAAGCAGCCTGACTATGGAAGTCATGGCAGTACGAAAAAAATAGCATGGCTCGAGGCACACAGACATTCACTAGGCATTTCCTTATCGATTCAATGAACATGCTCAAGAGGATAGCTAAGGGGTGGATCGAAGAGAGCGATTGCTGCTTTTGGAGCGAGTCTCGGCTGGCAAAAATTAGTTTCATATTCGTGCAGTACATGCGGAGTACAAGGAAATGAGCGGGCTGATAAGCTGGCAGGTAAGACTACTGTGGAGGTCAGACGCGCCATGGGACCAGGCTGACATTCTGAATGCTCTACGAGAAGTAAGGACTTTTGCGAGAACTAAGTGATGACTGTGAATACAACAACCATTGTCAGACTGCGAGATCAGCAAATTTAAAAGAGGTGTGGCCAACAAGAACACTACGTAGGAATCCAGAGAAGATGATAAACCAACACAGAACTGGTGTCGTTAGCCGCCATATGCTGCTGGGATATGCTGAGAGAGGGGATCCAAGACTTATGGACTGAATGGTTCGAAGTGCAATGAGGATGATCTTCGACTAACTTACACTATCCATTACAGCCATTAGATGATTGATAGCTGTCTGCGGTGAAGCTGTACAAATTTAAAAAATGTAACATAACATAAGTAGTGCAGTTTTACAAATGCACACAATGACAGAAAACAAACGACGTTGCGACGATAGCCTTCATCAGCTAGGGACGACCAGGGAGGCCCGACCTATTGTAAAATTCCGCCCGATGCAGTTTCGAACTCATGATCACCGAGCTGAAGGCGAGCATCTAGCCACCACGCTAGCCTGGCTTTCGTTTTCCAAAGCGTACTTACCATTGAACAAGATACGCTTACTTGCGTAAAGAGAACGTTCTAACAAATATTGTGTCCATGGGTTTGAGAGGTCGAATATGTTGTCAACTAACGGGAAACAATCTAATTCAGATGGAAGTCCTATTGTTCCAAAAAGAATAACTATATAACAGAATATTACTAGAAACTTTTATTTGCAGATTTTGACATAACGATTAATATTTGAAAAGAATACCTACATTCTTATTATATGCAACGGTTTAAATGCAAACCACGTTAATGTTTCGAGGATTTAATGTATGTAATGTAATCCATGTATATGTGGTCATTACACAAACAATTAGAGAATGTTGCTGCATTTAACGTCTGGGGACTGTTGTATTTTGTAAATGTAAATGAAAACAAGGAACGCATCTTGTAACAAACAATGTTGTACGAAATACAACCACTTTTAAAAAAAGACATGAAATTAAAATATTGCTAAGGGACATAACACATAAGTTATTTCAAGGGACAATACTGACAGTAGCATTACTATACTATTTAATTTAAATAATCGCAGTATTGGAGTAAAATCAAAATACTCCTATAAGGATTATATATTTTTGACAATCTCGTATGTCAATGTAAAGAATTCAATGTAGTAGGCTTCATAATATGTTTGTAAAAATTTGATTTATTTTTGATCCCTCAAATTTTCTTCCCCATTTAGTGTTATTCCTCTTCGATATAACATGAATGTTTCATCTTACTTTAGAGCATATGCTGTGTGAGAATCGATTAAAAATTTTTGTCCCGCCTGGTTACAGGTCAAATTTAAAAAACAATGTTT
This sequence comes from Cepaea nemoralis, assembly GCA_014155875.1. Taxonomy (NCBI): domain Eukaryota; kingdom Metazoa; phylum Mollusca; class Gastropoda; order Stylommatophora; family Helicidae; genus Cepaea; species Cepaea nemoralis. The sequence goes on along the minus strand of JACEFZ010017472.1, from coordinate 101,322 downwards.
AGTTTCATACACTTTGTAGTGACGTCGCAGTCTTTGTTTGGCTGTTTATGATATCTTAGTCCTTAGAAGCAGACCGCCAATACGTTCTGGACATTTATGGGAAGAAATAAACTTGAAAACTGTTATGGACAACTGGCAAAGTCTATTGGAAGGGAGAGTAATAGGAAGGCACAGGTCATGGCATGATAGGGACAAGAACACAGACCTGAGCCAAGACTCTGGTAAACCTTGACTTTCTGACGCTTAACGGCATGGCACATGATGTATGATCAGCATAGAATCATTATTTTCTAACCGCCTTCCTGTCTTCTAATAATTTATTCTGACCTTAGTTTTTCACTGTGTACAACAACCGTACCTACTAAATGTCGCAGATCCTTTCATTGTCTGCAATCAATACTATGTTTACAGACCAATGGCTGCTCGGTGCTGTGTTGTGGTAGTATCACCCGTCCGCTTTTATTTCCAAGAAAACTACTGATGTCCATGTGTAAGCTGAGTTGATACGGGAGCCCAGGTCAATTGACATTTAACACCATCCTGATTCGAATTGAATCACCACCGTGCCGATAGACAGGTTCAGCAGTTTAAACCCACAGCGAGTTCCAGCGCTAAGTATTCTAAGACATACAGCCTAGCCCCATTTATGTTTATGGTATGCAATCCTACATGCAAAATGATACATTCACATGTGTATCCCTCAAGGAACGACAAGCATTCTTTGTCCACATTGTCAAAGAACATTTCGAGCCATAATAGACATTACCAGCCAGTTAGCGGGGTAGGGGTATCCCCTATCAAAGGAGATGTAAGACTCCTCCTTTCCCTCCGTTAGTCTACGGGACCCCTTGGGCAAGGTCGGAGTACCCGTTTAGCCCCCCGATCAGGGTTACGTGAAGCCATGGAAGCAGGTGGTGGATGGAGGTGTGAGAGCAGCCGACAGATTGTTGTTGGTTATGGTCTTGCACTCTGCGGCGATAGGCAGATGATCTCATCAGTAGAGACAATGGCTAGGTCAACCGACTAATACAGTCACTGCCCAGAAGGAAAGCAATGGCAAACTACCTTCTGCAAAACTTGCCAAGAACCATAGCAACCATGAAAGAAAACATAATAAAGAAAGAGATCTGGTGGCGAGACCCCAGGCCAGGCAGATCAGATAACACTGGGGAAGAGTGTGACACAGGGACCAGTACTAGTAATAGTGATGACGGAGTTAATCCTGACTGTGTTACCAAGGAAATCCCCTGTGTCAGACTAAGAAACAGAATGGAATAGCAACGTGGAATGTGAGAAGTCTGTATGAGGGAAAGCTTAAAGTAGTGTGTGATGAGATTGAGAGGTTAAACATCAAATTTTAGGAATATCGTGAACATCGCTGGAGCGGCAAGGGACATTTTACAACTGAAAATGGAAGTATTTTCATTTATTCTGGTAGAGACGCCGGAGGCCAGGAGTGGAGTGGCATTTTGTTTAGATAAGACAACTGCAAAATCTTTAATGGGATATAATCCAGTTAGTGATAGAATACTCACTATTAGACTTAAAGGCCGTCCCAAAAACACAACTCTCATACAGATATATGCACCTACTTCAACAGCAGAGGAGGACGAAATTGAAGATTTTTACAACACACTACAAGAAACATTAAATAAGATTGGTCATAATGATATAGCAATAATAATGGGAGATTTTAATGCAAATTTTGGTGCAGGAAGAGCTGAAAATGAGAGACACGTTTTAGGAAAATTTGGATTAGGAAATAGAAATGATGCAGGTGACAAATTAATTGAATTTTGCACAGAAAATGAGTTAACGATAGCCAACACGCTTTTTAAACAACATCCAAGAAGACTCTTCACATGGAAGTCTCCAGGACAATATTACCAAAAATCAGATAGATTATATTTTAATACAAAGAAGATGGAGATCAAGCATAACATCTGCAAAAACCCTACGAAGTGCAGACTGTGATACAGATCATCAGTTATTAGAAGCAGATCTGAAATTAAACTCAAAAAGCTTATCCCGAGGACCAAGGCCACTTCGTTTTGATCTCACAAAAATACCGGATGCATACACTGTAGAAGTTAGGAATCGCTTTGGGGTCTTGATGTCTGTACAAGAAGAAATGACACCTGATGAACTGGCAGTACAAGCTAGAGATATCTTGATAACTGCAGCCAAAGATTTAATTCCGACCAAGAAAAAGCAACTTAAGCCATGGATTACATCAGACACATTAGAATTAATAAAACAACGAAGGGAACTTAAACAGAAAGGAGGTGAATCCGATAACAGCAGGATGAAGTATAAATCTTTAACTCGAGAAATAAGAAAGAACACAAGAAAGGACAAAATCAATATATACAAGATTGCTGTACCAAATAGAGCAATATCATAAGACTGGAAGAGATTATGAAATGTTCAAAGAAATGAAGTTATTGACAAGAAATGTTCAACCCAATTGAATGTTATCTGTGACAAGATGGGAAATACCTTAACAGAATCTAGACAAATTCTAGAAAGATGGCAGGAGTACTGCAGTGGAATGTATGATATGAGTGACAGTGAGGATATGAATGAGATACATGAACCAATGACAGCAGAGACAGAACCTGAACCCTCATTAGATGAAATTGCTTGGGCTATAAAGAACCTGAAGAATGGTAAATCACCTGGATGTGATGAGATACCAGCTGAACTAATTAAAGCGGTAGGAGAAGAAAGCATACACATATATAATGCATTATGTACAAAAATTTGGAAATATGGTATATGGCCAAAGATTGGAAGAGAACTATCTTCATTCCAATACCAAAAAAGGGCAACCTGAAATTATGCACCAACTATAGAACTGTTGCCCTGATCAGTCATGCAAGTAAAATTCTACTAAAAGTCATAATGGGAAGACTTCGTAAGAAAATGGAAGAAGAGATTAACGTAGGTTCAAGCTGGATTTAGACAAGGAAGAGGAACAAGAGATCACATATTCAACATGCGTTTAATAATAGAGAAGTGCAGAGAATTTAATGTAAACCTATTCTCATGTTTTGTGGATTATTCAAAGGCATTTGACTGTGTACAACATCAGAAACTTTGGGAAATCATGAGGAATATGGGCTTTCCATCACATGTAGTACAACTCATAAAAATGCTCTATCTAGACCAACAAGCAGCAGTTAGAATAGATGGCGAGACATCAGATTGGTTTGACATCAAGCAAGGAGTCCGTCAGGGCTGCGTGCTGTCACCCCTATTTGTTTAACCTGTACGCCGAAAATATAATGAGAAATGTAAGAGATGATATAAACAGGGAGCTATATGATGCCCTAAATATCGGCGGTCATGACATACCAGGAGATTCGATATGCTGATGATACAGTATTACTATCCACAACACAGAATGGCATAGAAAACCTAATAGCCTCAACCCAATTGAATAGTGAAAATCACAACTTATATCTTAACATAGCAAAAACAAAGATAATGCATACAGATAAAACTACTATGGAGAAAGAAATATACATGTAATGGGGAAAAATTGGAGGTAGGTGGAAAATTTTGAATATCTTGGGTCATTGATTACCAACAACGGTGACACAATGAAAGAAATTAAACGGCGACTATCAATTGCTCTTCAAAGACTAAAACAGCTGAATAAATTATGGAGTGGGACAGATAGAACTACAAAAATTAGATTTTTAAGAGCATGCAGCTTTCCCATTGCAACATACGCCTGTGAGACATGGACACTTACTAAACAAGCTGAACAGCGCATAAATGCCTTTGAATATAAATGTTATAGACGAGTTCTAAGAATATCTTGGGTAAAGAAAAGAACAAATGCATCCATACTTCAAGAGTTGAATATTGAAGAAGGCTGGCTATTAAAGACGATAAAACAAAGAAAATTGAAATATTTTGGTCACTTGAAACGTCACGAAAGTTTGGAGAGAACAATAATGGAGGGGTATATGCCTGGGAATAGAGGAAGAGGAAGGCCAAAGAGAAGATGGGTGCAGGATGTGGCGGATGATCTCCAGATGGGTGTATCAGACGCGGGACATCTTGCTTATGATCGAGAGGTTTTCCGGAAGGTTGTTATGGGAGCAAGGTTCTGCAAAGGACATGCTACTGAATGAATGAATGACCATCTTAAAACTCTGGCTAAAAACCTTTCAACTCCACTGGATGAAATGAACGTTCATTATCATTCTTGATGTGATAAAAACCACATGTAAAAACTGGCCACTAGGTACAATCAGGTTCATGGTCGTGAGTACACTCCTGTCAGTTAAAATTACGTAATCAACATGTAACTGTTTACATTGTGTTGTGTGCTTTTTTGTGTATGTTGTACGTGTGTGGTGTGGTGTATTATTATGTATTTAGGTAGGTAGAGGGTAGATAAATTGATATGTCTAGCTAGTTAGATACGTGGGCATCGGTACGCCTGGAGATAGTAAGTAGGTAGAAATTAGGTAGGTACGTAGATAGGTAGATAGATATGTAGGAAGGTAGGTTGGTAGGTACGTAGTAAGGTAGGTCTCCATATATATATATATATATATATATATATATATATATATATATATATATATATATATTTATATAAATATTATATATATATATATATATAATATAATATATATATATATATATATATAGACTTACCGCATTGCTAAAAACATTGACTATCAGAACATATCCGTGAGAGCGAATTATCCCAAAGTTGTAAATATTGTATCACATAACAAGCAACTATTTCCCCACACACTTTCACAAAGCCTCAGAACAAGGGTGTGGATGAACATTGCGTGAATGAGATCCTTACAACGTGCTGATGCCATGATATGCTGCATTAAAAGACAATGCATTTTAACAGCGTGACGGTTGAACTTTGTTTCAAAATATTGCTATAACCCTTGCGGCAGGGCTGATGTCCATTGATAATAACATATATATTGCCAACCTGGGTTTAACCCCAACCTGTTTCTATGTGTTTGTGCTGGGTCCTAGCATGGTTAATCTTAACCGGCAAAAGGAACAATTCGTGTGGAATGGCTTTTCTCGCTTCAGAAGTCACAGATAGTGAGAACTGTATGTATTTTTTGCCCCGGCCATGCGTGAGTGCGGGGAATGAACAGGCTAATAGGCTGGCAGGGGAATGCACCTGTTGATGGTAGACTACTATGGACAAAGGAGAGGTGTGACACTCGAACGACTCTGGGATCAGGTGGAGAAGGTAGTGGAACAGATATCTTGTATGTATACCCGATTGTTGAAATAATGACATAATGTGAGGGATAGGCAGGCGTTCTGGAAGAATCTCAAAAACTGAATGGGAAGACAAGCAGAACTATCAATCAGATGTCGCTGGAACGATTAGTAAATTGACACTTCGCTGGCTGTTGACAATGCGACGGGACAGCGCGCCTTGGAATGTCCTGAGTGAAGTGATGTCGGTTCTTAGCTCAAATATTCTCTTAACTCTTCATAAAGTGAAGTTTTTGCGCACCCTGTGTTTCTGGGCTTGGAAAGGGGAAGAGGAGATCTGCGATACAGTCTCGGTAATGATACAACTATGGTGCTGAGCCTGGAGGAAAGTCTCTATACCAGCTTCATTGAATAGCTCTAGACCGTTTTCTTGTGCTGATCCAGGAGGAAAGTCTCTAAACAGCTTCACTTGAATAGCTGCTAGACGTTTTCTTGTGCTGATCCAGAGGAACGTCTCTACAACAGCTTCACTTGAATAGCTGCTAGACGTTTTCTTGTGCTGAGCCATGAAGAAAGTCTCTACACCAGCTTCACTTGGATAGCGCTAGACTTTTTCTTGAGCTGAGCCAGGAGGAAAGTCTCTACACCAGCTTCACACTGGCTGCTAGACGTTTTCAGGGTTTATGCAATCTGAACGATAATGCATTGGACTTCAGAATTGGAAGCCACAGTTTTCCAAAGGATGCAGAACCAAGAAATTAAGCAGACAACCAACTACCATACAAACAAACAAGTCAATTAACTAATCATCCAATTAACCAAGCAACCTAACAAACAGACAACTAAACAACACGCAAGATAAGACAAACCAATTAAACAACCAGCCAGCTTCCAACTAACGAATTAAACATTAGTTAACCAACGAACTAACAAAACTTGCTAACTAAACAATTATTAATCAAACATATTACCAGCCAGCCAACAAAATACTAGCCAACTAAATAACCAACCAACTACCCTACCAACTAACTATCCACTTACCAGCCATCTAAGCAACTAACCAAACAGCATCCCAACTAAGCAGCCAGTATATTAAGTCCTACCAGCCAATAAAGAACCAGTCAAATGATAAAAATGCTTTATTTTATAAGAGCAAAAACCTTGTAAACAATTACTAAACAAGCTGAACAGCGCATAGGTGCCTTAAATATAAATGTTACAGAGGGCTTCTAAGAATATCTTGGATACAGAAAATAACAAATGCATCCAAACGACAAGAGCTGAATATTGAAGAAGGTTGAATACTAAAGATGAGATAACAACGAAACTGAAATATATTGGTGAACGTGAAACGCCATGAAAGTGTGGAAAGAACAATAATGGAGGGGTATATGCCAGGGAAGAGAGGATGAGGAAGGTCAAAGAGAAGATGGGTGCAGGATGTGGCGGATGATCTCCAGATGGGTGTATCGGATGCGGGACATATTGCTTGTGATCGAGAAGTTTTCCGGTAGGTTGCTTATGGGAGCGAGGTTCTGTAAGGACATGCTACTGAACGAATAAATAACCTTGTATGCACTACGGCACTGACAGACTATCATATTTGTCGTCCTCGCATATTAAATAAAAGGAAAATAGGAGGTGGTTTCAAATAAACACCTTAAGTAGTGTGTGTGTGTGTGTGTGTGTGTGTGTGTGTGTGTGTGTGTGTGTGGTGTGTGTGTGTGTGTGAATATATTCCGAAAACGTACAGAACAAATGTTTAATTTTTCAGTGTAGTCTCCACTGCGTTCAAATGCAAGTCCTCCACCGCCGATAAAGTGCTTGGATTCCTGTAGGAAAAAAAATTATCTTTGTCGCGTAAGTAGTTACTTGGGTCCTAACTAATTAGCATTTGTGGTTTCAAACCACCGATAAATCCTTCTATACGGGGTTATCCGGCCATCTTGAATCGTCATATTTTACGACATCAATATATGAACTTGGCGGGTACTTTTTCTTGGGTCTGGGTGTCCTGATGACTACATCCGGTCCCCGGGTGGCCGTGGCGGTGGTGGCGGCGGCGGCGGGGCGGGGTCCCATAAAATACATGGCTTTAGAGGATAGGTGATTATTATTAGTCATGGATCCTAGATGGAAACATCCTTTTACAGCTTTGATTGCGGGACCAACAGGGTGTGGAAAATCTGTCTTTGTGCAAAAGTTTCTGACTCATTTATCAGACATGGTCGATCCGATTCCAGAGGAGATTATATGGTGCTACGGAGAATGGCAATCCATGTATGAGACTGTGAAGGGCATTCAATTTAACGAAGGCTTGCCGGATATGGACCAGTGGACAGGCGATAGACGTCGTCTAGTGGTAATAGATGGCCTAATGTCCGAGACAGATGATTGGGTGACTAAGCTTTTTACGAAAGGCAGTCATCATCGCAATCTCAGTGTTGTGTATAAGTCCAGAATCTCTTTGGGAAGAATAAAGAGCAAAGAACTATTAGCTTGAATTCACATTACCTAGTGGTGTTTAAGAACCCTCGTGACGGGTCTCAGATTACCAACCTGGCCAAACGGATGTATCCAGGCCGAGTGTCATATGTCCAAGAGAATTTTAAGGACGCGACAGCGGCTCCACAATTTTATTTGCTGTTTGACCTTCGACAGGAAACATCGGATCAGCTCCGCTTACGAAGTCATATTTGTCCAGATCAGCGTCAAGACGTCTACGTGCCTAAATAATATGTCCCACCGAATAAAACGTCACGGGGCCATGCTGCGATTTCTGGGCGAGGCGAAGCCGGCTGACATGAAAACCGTAATTAAATCGGCTTCCCCTGACCTCGTCCAATCAATATGCGAGTGCTGTCACAATGTGTTAAAAGGTAATGTTCTACTGACACCGGTTCAGAAGAGACGATTGCGGCGACAGAAGAACAGTCTGAGAGCGCTCACGCGTAAGAAGCTATCTATCAAGAAAAGGAAACCAATCTTGCAGCAAGGTGGTTTCATAGGCGCTCTATTAGGTCCTATTCTAAACGTGCTGAAAGGTATCGTGGACTTATAATGAAGAATATGATCTTGATCGACCCCCTGATGCTGGAAAGACCCTGTGTACCACCCGACACACTAACAAATAACTTGCGTGACTTGGATCAAAAAATACAACATGTCCTAGATAACGAAGATCTACTACCTCGGGAACAAGCCCGCGTGTATCAACAGACTTTGCAGCGTTATCTGAATTGACTTGAGCAGTACAGACATAACCCTATAGGGATAGTGGATATCAAGAAACAAAAACCCGAAGTCAGCCCGGTATCGGCTTCAGTAGCCGAGACACCGCTTCAACCGACGCTGACTAAAAGTCAGCTAACACTTATTGAATCGGCTAAAATTCAAGTAGTCGAACAAATAGTCTAGACAACGCCACCCTACAGACTCAGGCGAAGCAAAAAGAAGAGTAGGATACCTACACCCAAGTGGGAAAATGGGCTCGCAATTAAGAAAATATTACTACGATACTCAGAATCCCGGAGCCTAAAGCGGAGCCACCGCTTTAAAACGGAATACTAATTTGAAGAATATAGAGACTTGGCTACAACATCAGGATACGTATAAGTTACATAAACCGACCCGTCGTCGTTTCCAGAGGCGTCAAACCATAACCGGTGGTATAAATCAACAGTCTTAAACCGATTTGACAGGTATGAGAAAATTACAACGATACAATGATGGGATGTCGTATCTAGTGACATGTCTCGATGTGTTTAGTAAATATGCTTGGGCCATCCCGATCAAGAAGAAAACGGGGAAAGAGCTAGTGGACGCCGTGAGTAAAATTTTTGCTGATAGACAACCGATAAATTTTCAGACCGATAAACAGTCGAAATTTGTCAATCGGACGTTTTTAAAATTTCTGAAAGCTCGAGGTATGCATTTCTTTACCACGGAGAATGAAGATGTGAAAGCCGCGATAGTGGAAAGATTCAATCGAACCTTGAAAGAAAAAATGTGGCGCTATTTCAACAAGACCAATCAACTACGCTACGTCGACGTGATAGATAAACTGATCCGAAACTACAACGGGTCGTATCACAGAAGTATTCGCATGGCGCCCACGCAAGTCAACTATACGAATCAAACCGAGGTGTGGAATAACCTGTACCAGAAGACTTTTCGACAGAAAAGTGTAGTTTTACACCCGACGATCGAGTCCGACGGCTCAACCCAAACAACCTTTTAAAAAGGGTATACACCCTCGTAGACAGAAGAACTGTTTACCGTCAGTCGTATAAATCAGACCAGTCCGGTGACGGTATGTGCTAAAAGGACGATTCGGGGAAGAACTTCAAGGCTTATTCTACCGAGAAGAAATACAACTCGTCGGAGACAAGCAAGTGTTTCGCGTCGAATCAGTCTTACAAGAACGACCCAGGCGATGGTGGTAAAGAGTTACTTAGTCAAGTGGTTAGGTGTATCCCAAGTCATTCAACAGTTTGGGTCTCAGACCTAACCAGATACTAATGGAAGAAACCAACGTGGAAACTAACTCACAAAATACCATAGAAGAGAAAGAAACTCGGTCTGGTGCATGTTTGGTCGGCGACTAGAGATTGTCTTCTTCTGTCAACTGGTTGTTATATACACCGTCATTGGCGTATCACTATTCAATCTGTCTCGAGACAGCGTCAACGCAGCCGAGGGCAAGTTGTGGATCGCTCTGCTAAGCAGCTGTCTGGGTTACATGCTACCAAACCCTAAAATATGAGATTCTACGTGACATTACCGAGCAATGCTTCGCCGATCATGTTTCCCAAGAACACTCCAGGTCACTATTTCGTCAAATTACCCCAGACAATTGAGGTGAATCAGCACTACGAAGTGGGTCTCGCCGAAATTCAATTTCCCAACTACTACTGCAATGTGCTAGAGCATGAAGTGTGGATAAGATACAACTCACCCACCAGAGGAAATTCCAGAAAGCTGTGTCCCCCATGTCTATACAACTCACCAGACGCGTTTATAGCTGAGCTGAATCGAATAATGAAAGAGTCGGAGGTCGATGATCTGACGCGAATCAGATTCTTTTTCGACAATACCTCAAAGAAAGTCATCGTGAAAATATTCGAACCGGGAGCCGTGGCTATGTTTAGCGAAAAGCTGAAAGATATATTAGGACTTCACTCCTCGAAGATATCACATACCAACCCATTAATGGAAGGCCAACTGGCGATAGACCTAACTAACGCCCTGCAAAATATCTACGTCTACTGCGATCTCATAGCGGCGAGACCAGTCGGAGACGTCATGGTTCCATTACTGAGGACGGCTCCTATCATGAGTCAGCTGTCAGCTTCGGTGTATAGCGCCTATGACAAACCTTATTACGTGCCGCTGAGTCGGTACTCCTTCGACACGATGGAAATCCTTTTAACCACCGATACGGGTACAAACGTCTCATTCACTTCCGGGACTTCAGTGCTGACGTTACATTTTCGAATTCGGAGGAGATCAGACCTAGAATAATGAAATACGCGGTGTTACGTCGAAATCCCAGACTCTATGAGGACTTTTACTGTAATCGAGCTGGTCAAGGCATGCCGGTCTTTGTGGGTGGTCGGAGTCAGAGAGGACGTGGTATGGGCAGTTTCTTCAGTGGACTCGGTCGCACGATTCTACCCTAGTTAACGACCGGTGGTAAGGCCCTATTCAGAGAAGGGCTTAGGACGGGTCTGCGAGTGACCCAAGATGCTTTGGCTTGTAGGAATGTTGGGGATTCCTTCAAAGAGAACGCCAAGCAAGCTGGTCAACTTCTACTGCAAGGAGCTGTCAACCACGTTAGCCAATCAGGTAGCGTATCAGGAGAAAGAGACGTGGAGCGTCACCTGTGGAGCCTAGTAAACGTATAAAACTATCCCCCACACATCGCCGAGCTCATAAGAAGAAGCAGCAGCACTCGGATATCTTTGCATAATGGCTCTGATTCACCCTCATTCCTGCGAGTGTCTTCATTCCGGTCTGGATCTATTTAGTGTACTACCCACGCAGACCGCCGTGGAAGAGGAACAATTTCTGGAGATACATCCTTTAGCCTCACTAGCCCCCGGCGCACCTATAGAATTTGTCATCTCTGGTGCCAGTGAAGAGTGTATGGATAAGTTTAACACTTTCTTACACGTCAGAGCTAAAGTCACACTACCCAACGGTGACAAACTACCACCCACGGTCTATATGGCGCCCGTCAACTATTACATGCACAACTTATTTTCTCAAGTGGACGTCTCACTCAACAACACGCTAATCACCACTAGTGAAAATACGTATCCGTATAGAGCCTACTTGGAAGCGACGTTGAATCATGGGGAAGTAGCCAAAAAGAGTCATCTCTCAGCCTCCCTCTATTACTATGACACGGCCAATATCCTCGATGACACGCAAGGCGAAAACAACAAGAGGCTAAGAACACGACGTCAACTAGCCAGTGAGAGTCAAGAAATAGATATGATGGGTCGACTACACGCCGACATTTTTGTGCAAAACCGCTACATGATAAACGGTGTGGATGTGAAAATTAAGTTGACTCCATCCAAGGCCACCTTTAACCTCTTGGCCCCCGACGGTGAGCTTGGTTATTCATCTATTATAACGCATGCCACGCTGGTAGTTCGTAAAGCCAGACTGAATCCGACCATCGCGCTTGCTTACGAGAAAGCCTTGATGAGAGCCAACGCGAACTTCCCGTTCAAACGTGTGGTGCTAAAAACATTAGCTATCCCCCAGGGTATGCTATCTCACACACAAGACAATCTGTTTATGAGTCAAACACCCACTTGCGTCGTGATTGGCCTTGTTACAGCAGCAGCTTTTAACGGTTCCTACAGTTATAAACCATATAATTTTCAAAATTCTGGTCTGACATATCTGAACGTAACCGTCGACGGTCGAACTGCCACTAGCAAACCACTGATCATGGACTTTGAACGCAACCAATACGTACGAGCGTATTTTGGTACTAACCTAGCCATGGGTCTAGTAGGCAAAGACGCCGGCAACTCAATTGACTATAACAAATTCAAGTATGGCTATACGATGTACGCCTTTGATCTGAGTCCTAGTTTACTGGACGGAGACCAGTTTGAGATGCCGAGGACGGGGCCTTTAACACTGGAATTTAAGTTCAATACACCCACCCCAGAGCCTACAGGTCATCGTCTATGCCGAGCACGACGGGCTAATTGAAGTCTCCAAGACCAGACAAGTGCTAACAGATTATGCTTCATAATGAACACACAACAGATTACCAGAATACTACTAGCTGATATGTATGCTCGTCGACTACAGATCAGAGTGTGCGCTCGAGATCAGCTACCTCAACATCTAGATAGAAGCAGACCAGCGGCGTTTATTGTAAACACTGACCCTAGCTATAAACCAGGTTCCCACTGGGTCGCTATGTACTACGATGGGTTAAGTAAATGCGAGTACTTTGACTCATTTGGGATGCCACCCTTACACAGCGACTTGCACAATTTTATTGACTATCATTCAAACACACCACTCATGTATAATACCCGGGTCTTACAAGATGTGTTAAGCAGCGCCTGTGGCCTCTACGCTATCTATTTCATCCTAATGAAAAGTCGTGAGGCGCGCATGACCCGCATTCTCTACCCCTTTGCAAGCAAACAATGGGTCAATGATCGATTAGTACGTCGCCTAGTCATGTCATACTTAATCCATCTGAGATGCTATAACCAGTTTAACCCTAGTATATAAACCCGACTCGAGTACCATTAGCTCATTCTGAAGATGACTACAGAACCTAACACAGCTAACTGGGTCTACCTGACTCGTAATGGTGACATTGTTAGACCAGTGGGAGATGGCGTCAAGGCTGTTTGTCTCATCCTACAGAGGAATGACCAAACTACACATCCGTCGATTCTTTGGTGAATCCGAGAACAGGTTTCCTGCCCCATTGGGAATGACATTTACTCGTCAAGAATATGAACAGTTGATAGCTCTGCATCGTGAGATCCTAAAAAACTTTGATAGACTCAACCAGCAACCTATTAAAGTCAGTAAACAAGACACTAAACGAAGAAAGACAGACCAGGTAGAAAAGGGTACTAAACGAAGATACCCAAGTCAAAAGACTCTACCCAAGCAGATGTGTGAGCAACCCCAGATGTGTGATCAGCCTCAGATGTATGGCCAATCCCAGATGTGTATCCAACAGTCAGATGTGTGTCTACCAAGTTCAGATGACAACCCAAAGAGACAATTATGTGAATAAACAATATGTATAAAGGTTTGAAAATAAACATAAAGAAAACAGAAATCTGCGTTATCTTGGTTTCTATCTATGTGGTGTTTCTGTGCTGCCTTTGACAGATCATTTTGTTTTTTCCATAGTATATTCCATAGCTACAGTCAACACGAAAGACGACAACATGACAGCCAGAAAGACGACAACACGAATACACATGAAAACATGTCAAGCATTCCACTGAATAAACCAACAAAAAAACAAATATTTTTTTTCTTTTCATAACTTTTGTTTGTTTCCATTAAAACATCGTTTGCATAATATTCAATAATTTTCAATATCACTCAATGAAAACATGTGACTTTACACAACACAGAAAGTCTTTATTTTTCAATGATATAGACAAGTCACAAGGAAAACACACACACATATGACCACATTAAGTTTGTTATTTTCACAGTACATCATATTTTAATAGAACAGAAGTAGAAAAAGGTAGTGGGAAAAGTGAAAAGGAGTCTTACATATTTACACTTATATATCTAGGGGTGATGTGGAATAATTATCTGCGTGTACTTTTCTTTTGATGTAGAAGTATGATAAAGCCTCTCTGTGGTGATGATACGTGTACACAGAGGAATCCTGTGTCTTAAACCCTATATTTGTCCCTCCAGTCGCTGTCTGGGTGCCAAGTACGTTTAGAAAGTCTTCTCTGTCTAGGTGCGTGTTGTGTGTTTTGTCAGCCCTTTCGTGCTGGTCTTAGTATAGTCTCCAAAGCAGGTGATAGGTCTTGCTGCATAAGGAGACCATCCCCTTTCCCTCATACTCTAACTTAAATAACCCTGGGGTTCTTTTGTCGAAGACTCGCTTAGCCTTACACGCGTCACCGACTGGTACACCTCCCCTACTCCTAATATATTCCCGTTGATGGCTATCACAGTCCTCAGATGGGAACCAGGAGCTATACACTCTATAAAATTCTTACTGAAGCTCTGGTCTGACGGCCTGTAGTAGGATCGGTGTGCAAAGAGCTAAGTATAAGCTATCTGTGTCCATCTCACACAATTGAAAATCCTCCCTAGATATAAACCTATCTAAAAAGTCATAATAAAATTCTAGCATACGCAGCTTTGCGTACTGATACATAAAGAAACCTATTTGTTGGGGTAGATCCCATAAGGTGGTCTTTTTTAGAGACTCTACTTCAAACACATCAACTGACAGCATGGCCGTCTTCTTAAACAGAGGTTGATTCACCAGCTTTGACGTACCAGCCCCGCGACAATATGAAACATGGGTGTGCTTGGCCTTGTTGGTTAACGTTTTGCCATAGGCTGCGTTTCCCAATAGCTTCATTGTCTCGGTCTTAATAGTATAGGCCGGATAGAGGTCACCCTCACGTCTGGCATCAGACACCTCTTTTCCAAACCTTTCAAAACACTTCTGAGGTTTGTACTCAATGATCTGATATATTTTGGTGACCTCTAAACCATGTGTCAGATACCATTTTAACAATGGTGTGGCCAATAGGATCTTTTCCCCTACATAGCTACCTATTAGAGTCCGACGTGAGCCGTTCAACAGCTTATGGGTCTCGGCATACTTCTTCATGAGTTCTCCAATGTCGGCTCTAGACACATCAATATTTTTAAAGATGGGCGTCATCTCTGAAAATAGCTCTTTATACTTGTATGGTACGTGGATGTCACACTCTATTAAACCAAACTAAGTCTCGTTTTTCACAGCCATTATGATCTTTTTATGGTCTTTGGCCTCGTAACGATGCCAGGGTGCAATTAGATGATCAATGGGAAATGCTGAAGAATGCAATCAGTTGTGCAGCAGAAAAGACTATTCCAAAATTAAAGAATGTGGGCCGTATGACTTGAATGACTGAAGAAATTTTACAACTAATGGAAACAAGAAGAAAGAACAAAAATAATCCTGCCAAATATGAAGAAATTCACAGAAAAGTCAGAATCTTATGTAAGGAGGCAAAAGAAAAATGGCTTTTAAGAAAAATTGCAGAGATATTGAAAAACAACACAACAGTAAACATGCGAAACTAATGCACAAAAGAATTCATGAGCTTACTAATCAAAGAACATGTACATCAGAGGCTGCCTAAAGACAAAAGATGGAAGAGTCATAATAGAAAAAGATGAGACCTTACATGTATGGTCAGATTACGTGAAAAACCTTTATGACGATAACAGAGACGAAGAGTATGATGTTCAAAATAATAATTAAGAACCAGCAATTTTGAAGCAGGAGGTTCAGAATGCTCTTAACCATATGAAATCTGGCAAGACCCCCGGTTCAGACAGCGTCACAGCAGAAATGATTAATGTTTTAGAAGAATATGGAATAGATAAAGTTACCAGTCTGCTTAACACAATATATGATATTTAAATATATCTCATGAAGTATGTAATTCTATATTTATTGACTACACAAAGGCTTTCGATAGAGTGAGACATATCGACATGATAAGGATGCTTGAAGATCTACAGATTGATGGAAAAGACCTGAGACTTGTAAAAAAACATACATTGGAAACATCAAACTGCCATAATAGTTGATAATGAAGTAGGCCAATATCAGCCTATTAGGAGAGGTGTGAGACAGGGATGTGTAATGTCCCCAGATCTGTTTTCCCTGTACAGAGAAAGTATTTTCAGAAGTATTGAAGGTATGGAAGGAATCAACATGGGGGGGGGGGGAGATGCATCAATAACATTAGATATGCAGATGATACAGTCTTGATTGCAGACAATGAACAGGGCCTGCAACATTTAGTAGATGCAGTTGTTACACACAGTGAACAACTAGGGTTAGAATAAAATTGTAAAAAGACACAGATTATGGTCGTCACTAGGAAGAACGAAATACGACAATGTAATATACAAGAAAATGGGAATATTCTTCAACAAATTAATAGGTACAATTATCTCGGATCAGTAACAACATCTGATGGGAGATGCCTTGAAGAGATTAGAACAAGTATTGCCATGGCAAAAGTAGCCTTTAGCAAGATGAAAAACATACTGACCAATAAAAAGATGTCAATTGAAAAGAGAAAAAAGAGTGTTGAGGTGCTACATAGAAAATATACTTTTGTATGGATTTGAAGCTTGAACAATGAGCAGTCAAGCTGAAAAACATCTGATGGCTGTAGAAATGTGGTTTCTGAGGAATATGCAAAGAATACCAAGGACGGCCAGAAAGACCAATGAAAAAGTTCTTCAAGAAACAAATGAAGATCGTAAACTGATTAGAGACATTAGACGTAGAAAGTCAAAACATTTAAGGCATGTTATGAGAAGAAATGAAATGGAGAACTTAGGGACAACTGATCGAATTAAACAGACCTAAAAGCAAATACCTGGATGGCTTGGCCTCGTGGCATGGTCGAGACAGAAACACGGAGCTGATCCACGACTCTGGTGATCGAGTGAGATGGCAAAACATGACCGCCGACGATTACCGGCATCGCACAAGATGGATAGATCAACCTATCTATCTATCTATCTATCTATCTATCTATCTATCTATCTATCTATCTATCTATCTATCTATCTATCTATCTATCTATCTATCTGCCTGCCTGCCTGCCTGTCTGTCTGTCTGTCTGTCTGTCTGTCTGTCTGTCTGTCTGTCTGTCTGTCTGTCTGTCTGTCTGTCTGTCTGTCTGTCTGTCTGTCTGTGCTTACAAAATCAATTTGACAATGTTTTTTTGCCCCTATGTTAATATAACATGCACATTTAATGAATGAAAGATGAGTGATTGAAAGGGCCGAATGTAAGACGGGCCTGCGTGTCCAATTTGTTACCCTTTTAAATTAAGGTTTTTTCGTTCGATGTTCGTTCGTTCTGATTATCTGTATGTATGTATGTATGTATGTTCCCGTAAAATGGCGACGAGATGAAGCGTTACTTTTCGGAGGGAAGCTATTTAGTGTTTTTCATTGGATTTCGTGTGATTTCCTTTGGATTCCCTGTGAATAGTGTTTCCCTGTGGATTATGTGATGTTATATTGTGTTCCTTTTATTGGAAGTTTTCAAAAGAAGCCACGGAAGGCAGGTGGTGGATGTAATTTTGAGGGCAGCCGACAGATATTTGTGGGTCATGGCCTCGATTTACACGACGGCAGGCAAAGGAACTCGTCTTGAGTCAATGGCTGCGGTCTCCGACCAGTAAGGTCACTGCCATAGAGGAAAGCAACGGCAAACTACCTCTTTAAAAGTGCCTAGTATATCATGATTCGCTTAAAGACCGATCATCGCAAGACAAGGACAGAGACGTTAAAATTAGCAACTTGGAACGTTAGGACGTTAAACAACGACGGAAAATTAGAAAACAAAACAAGAAATTGAAAGGGAAAAAATTAATATTTTAGGTATGTGCGAAACGAGATGGACAGGAGCAGGCATCAAGATAGAAGAAGATTTCAAGATTATTTATTCTGGAGGTGAAGATCGTCATAGGGGAGTGGCAATTATTCTGGACCGGAAAACATCAAAATCTATTCAAGGATATTGGGCCGTGTCGGACAGAGTTCTACTAGTTAAATTAAGTGGCAGACCTTTTAGCATAAATATTATTCAAGTATATGCCCCAACAGGAGAATCCAGTGAAGATAGTGTAGAAGAATATTATAATTACATAGAGTCTGCCTTAAAGAAATGTAAAAATTCAGAAATAAACATCATAAAAGGGGACTTCAATGCAAAAGTAGGAAATCAAGGAGATAGATACACAGTAGGAAACTATGGTTTAGGAGAGAGAAATGAAAGAGGATACAGACTCGTAGAGTGGGCAAAAGAAGCAGGAAATGATTGTAGGAAACACCTGGTTCAAACAACACCCTAGAAGATTATGGACATGGAGGAGTCCTGATACCAGGATTAGAAACCAGATTGACTACATTCTGATTAGCAGAAGATTTAGAAACGCATTAACTTTAGCAAAAAACAGTTCCCAGTGCTGATTGTTATAGTGACCACAGATTACTCACAGGAACATTGAGGATAAAGTTGAAGAAAGTCAAGTATATAACAGGAAACACTAAATATGATAGGAAATACAAAACAAATTCAACATAGAAGTATAGAACAGATTTGAAATTTTGTCTGATCTAGAGATCCTATTCCAGGACGTGGATGATCAATGGGAAACGTTGGAGAATTCAATCAATGTGGCTGCAGAAACAACTATTCCAAAATTAAAGAAAGTGGGTCGTAAGAAATGGATGACTGAAGAAATTTTACACCTCATGGAAACAAGAAGACTCAGCAAAAATAATTCTGTCAAATATGAAGAAATTCACAGACAA
>JACEFZ010017472.1:12500-77500 GCA_014155875.1 Cepaea nemoralis | reverse complement strand
CATCTTCATGTGCAATGCTAACACCTTTAGTTAGGCAGTTTTGGTTCGCGATCCCACACCGTCGCCAGTTTGTGGCCGGGTCTCTGTTTTTGTCTCCATTACGCTAAGCCATCCTGACATATATCTCTTCGTTTTCACGTCCTCTATTCCCGTCAAATTTCCTAGTGGTCACAAAGTTTTCAAGTTTATCTCTAATCGTACCAAGATTTTTAAACAAAACTGGTCTGTTTGCATTTAATTTTTCTATCCAGTTTACGTTTTTTTTTTTTTTTCATTTGTTCCTTGAAAAACGTTTCTCATTCGTTTTCCTGTCCATCCATGGCATTCTTTGCACTCTCCTCAGACATCTCATTTCTGCATTCTTCAACAGGTGTGTTCACTTGAGGACTTAGAACATAGCGAAGAGTGGGTACAAGTGCCAACATATTTCTGTACGTCCTTCTTCTTCTTCTTCTTTCGTTTGCCTGAAATATGTTTATAACTGCAATGCTGTCTCTTGTATGAATCTAACAGTCTTTTTTAGTTCACTCGGCGGTCCATAGAGTTTATCTTCCACTGTTGTCTTTCTAGTCCAGAAGGTTCGCCTGGATATGTTGTAGTTTGGGCAATCCTGGAGTATGTGCTCTGCTGTCTGCGACGCCAAACCACATGTGCACATGGCTGAGTCACCAATCTTGAATTTTGTATACATGTGGTTGCGTAATCTATTGTGTCCTGTTCTGAGGCGCAGAAGAATGACCTGTTCTGGTCTGCCCATAACGTGGTAGTCATCTTGAGTAAGGTTTGGTGTCCTTCTGACTGATTTGATCATTCTCTTCTTTTGGTGGTATGTAATAGGCACATCAGGTTGGTCTTCTTTTGCTCCTTCCTTAGCCAATCGATCAGCTCTGTCGTTTCCGGGGACTCCACAGTGGGATGGTATCCACTGTATGGTGATCTTACGCTGACTGCTAAGTTCAGAAAGTAGTGTCCTTAGAACTGGCAATTTCCCAGACAGGAGCGCCTCTATTACGGATTTTGCATCTGTCAATATCATCACAGGTTGTGTACCATGGCTGGTATTTTGTAATTTCTCTGTGGCTATCTTGATTTCCTCAATTTCAGCATCATAGTCATGGCAGTACTTTCCTGTTGGAACTCTGGCCGTGTCTCTAGTACGTCCTTTTTAGTGTGCATCCAACTAGACAGGAAATGCAAACAAGAAAATCCAGCTGCTGTGGAGACGGAAGTGCAGGCTCTGATCTTCGAGAATTCGTTAGAGGATGATGCTGCCATTTACACGGATGGGTCGGTCGTCCGAGGAGTGAGAAGTTCATGGGCCTTTATGGCTCTGGCCGGAGGGAGAGTCTAGCGCTTTTGCTATGACCACAAGCAGCCTGACTATGGAAGTCATGACAGTAAGAAAAGCAGTAACATGGCTCGAGACACAGACATTCACTAGGGCATGTTTCCTTATCGACTCAATGAGCATGCTCAAGCACATAGAGATGGAGCGGATCCGAAGAGAGTGGTTGCTGTCTCTGGAGTGGTCTCGGCTGGCAAAAGATTAGTTTCATCTTTGTGCCAGTGCATGCGGGAGTACAAGGAAATGAGCGGGCTGATAAGCTCGCTGGTAAGACTACAGTGGAAGACGGACGCGCCATGGACCAGGCAGACATTCTGAATGCTCTACGAGAAGTAAGAATTTTGGGAGAACCAATGATAACTGTGAATCTACAACCATTGTCAGACTGCAAGATCGTCAAATTAAAAGAGGTGTGGCCAAACAAGAACACTACGCAGGAAGCCAGAGAAGATTGATAAACCAATACAGAACTGGTGTCGTTAGCCGCTACACGCTGCGGGATTTGCTGAGGAGGGGATCCAAGCACTTATGGACTGAATGGTTCGAAGTGCAATGAGGATGATCTGTCGACTAACTAACTTACTATCTCATTTATACAGCCATTAGATGATTGCTAGCTTGTCTGCTGTGAAGCTGTACAAATTTTAAAAATGTAACAAAACATGAAGTAGTGCAGTTTTACAGAACACAATGACAGAAAACAAACGACGTTGCGACGATTAGCCTTCATCAGCTAGGGACGACCAGGTCAGCCAGATCCATTGTAAACTTTCGCCCCGATGCAGTTTATAACTCATGATCATCGAGTCGACAGGCGAGCATCTAGCCACCACGCTAGCTCGGCTTCCATGTTGAAAGCGTACTTACCATTGAACAAGATACTCTGTTTTGCGTAAAGGGGAACATTCTAACGAAATATTTGTGTCCATGGGTTTGAGAGGTCGAAAATGTTGTCAACAATCTAATTCAGATAGATGGTCCTATTGTTCCAAAAGAAATAACTATAATAACAAAATATTACTAGAAACTTTTGTTTGTAGGCTTTGACAATAAACACTTAATATTTGAAAAGGATACCCACAATTCCTATTTATTTGCAACGTTTTAATGCAAACCGCATTTAATGTCTTCGAGAATTTAATGTATGTAATGTAATAAATAGTATGTGGTCATTACACAAACAATTATAGAATGTTGCTGCATTTGACGTCTGGGGGTCCTGTTGTATTTTATAAATGTAAAAGAAAACAAGGAACGGATCTTGTAACAACACAATAACACACACGAATTACAACCACTTTAAAAAGAAAGATGTAATTAAAATATTGCTAAGGGACATAACAACATAAGTTATATCAAGGGACATTACTGACAGTAGCATGACTGTACTATGCAATTTAAATAATCGCAGTATTGTACTTTATCATAATGTACTATAATATGTTTAAATATTCTGAACATAACATAAGTCCCATGAAAATATAAGACAGAAGTTGTAAGCATCTCAAAAGGTTTGTAAAAATATGGATTTATTTTAGATACCTCAAAATTTTCTACCCCATTTTTGTATTCCTCTTCGCAATAACATGGGATGTTTCATCTTACTTTAGCATTTATTTAAAGTCATCATATACAATTTTTTTCCGGCCTGTTTTACGGGCCAAATTAAAGAAACAATATTTAGTTGCACACCCATTGTAGGACGTCACAGTCAAACCCCATCATTGTTTGGCTGTTTATGATATCTTTGCAAATTTACGTTCATTAGTTTTCCATTGCTTTCTGAATGACTAGCACCCATACCAATTCGTAAAAAAACAAACGACGCAAGGCGGTCTGCTGCCAAATCGAACTGCGCCCGTAACTCCTTCTACACGAAGCCGGCACAGGCCATATACTTGCAACGAATAACTCAATACATACACACACACACACACACACACTCGCACACGCACACACATGCACACGCAAACGCACACACGCACACACACACGCGCACGCACGCACGCACACACACACACACACACACACACATTTTCACACTAAATTTTACAGATTAAACAAAATGTCTCTCCCATCAAGTTCACACACACATACACACACTTCATACTATACATGTTCAAACACATACTTTCACAGATAGTTCTATATTCCTAATGTGTACCAATGTCCTCAACCAATTCTTAGTATTAATGCCATCTTTTATGTTTTGCTATCTTTAGTTTAACTTTTTTTTAAATGTTCCCATTACAAGAATGATGATCGTCAAGGAACAGTATTTTAAAACAGATTGATATGCAGGCTTGTAGATCCTTTATTTATATATTTGCAATGGCCGATTTGGTGTCAAAATGATCGGTGAATTAGGATTCGGCAGACTGCGCGGAAGAACAAAATTTCGAGCCAAAATAGGCCTTATCAGCCATCTTAAAACTCACGGCTCCATACTTTCAACCCCACTGGATGAAATGAATAGTGATCATCATTCTTGATGGACAAACAACAACAACAACAACAACAACAACATTTACAATATCCGTCATGGGGGAGAATGAATCGGCATATTTTCCTTCTTTATCACTTGTAATTGGGAAATATTACCACAGTCAGGGACAAAGGATCATTGACCTACCCAGCACAAATGGGAGGCTGTATCTCGTAGATCAGTTTCTTTGTCAGTCGAGAAGTGGATATTATGACCACGAACACGACAAACGTTCTATTACCTCCACTCCCAATCCCACATAACTTCATTGTGCCTATGATGTAGTGCAGGTAACTTTAGTCTTTGTTTTGGCTCTCTCTCTCTCTCTCTCTCTCTCTCTCTCTCTCTCTCTCTCTCTCTCTCTCTCTCTCTCTCTCTCTCTCTCTCTCTCTCTCTCTCTCTCTCTCTCTCTCTCGTGCGAGAGCAAACACCATACATACCTGTTTGCAATTTATTTTGTAAATTGGGACACTTGTTGCAATTATTAAAGTATGATCCATTCAGTGATATTGTTAAACTTGTTTAAAGAAAACTAAGTGTGAATAAGGATACTAATAAGGATACGAAATTAATTGAAATCGATAAAGGGGAGACAATCGTTAGTTAAAAAACAATGCTAATTTGGCGATGTTATCTACCTTCTGTAATTTACCCCAAAGCGTTATCTTTAGTAAGAACATATATATGATCTATCTATCTATCTATCTATCTATCTATCTATCTATCTATCTATCTATCTATCTATCTATCTATCTGTCTATCTGTCTATCTATCTATCCGTCCGTCCGTCCGTCCATCCATCTATCCATCCATCTGTCTATCTATCTATCTATCTATCTATCTATCTATCTATCTATCTATCTATCTATCTATCTATCTATCTATCTATCTATCTATCTATCTATTTACCCGCCCGCCCGCCTGCCTGCCTGCCTGCCTGCCTGCCTGTCTGTTTGTCTGTCTGTCTGTCTGTCTGTCTGTCTGACTGTCTGTCTGTATATGTCTGTCTCTGTCTGTGTATTAATATTTTGTCTGTCTGTCTATCTATCTGTCTTTGTATTCATCTGTCTGTCACTCTGTATGTCGTTGTATTCATCTATCTATCTATCCAACCAGCCATCCATCCATCCGCCCGTTCATCATTCTGTTTGTATGTCTGTCCGTTTTCTGTCTGTATGTCTCTTCATCTGTTTTTCTATTATATCTTCGTCTGTTTGTCTCTTTGTCTATGTCTCTGTTGTCTGTCTACCGGTCTCATCATCTGTATCTGTCCATCTATATCTTCGTTTATCTGTCTATCTGTCTGTTTTTCTGTCTGGTCTGTGTGTTTGTATGTTTCTTTTTTCTTATCGGCCTGTCTTATTATATAATTTTGCCTGTCTGTCTGTATGTATGTCTATTCGTCGTCTTGTGTTTCTTTGTTTCTTTGTTTCTTTGTTGCTTTGTTTGTTTGTTTGTTTGCTTGTTTCTTTCTTTCTTTCATTCTGTTCTCTTTCTTTCTATTTGCCTGTCTATATATCTCTGTCTGGCGTGAGTCTATCTGTGTCTCTGTCTATAAATTAGCCTGTCTTATCTGCACATCACCCCTCCTATATATATATATATATATATATATATATATATATATATATATATATATATATATATATATATATATGTGACTATCTGCTTGAATGTCTTGAATGGCAATCGTTGGGGCCACGGGGAGTCTCAATAGGCCCGTAGCCCAGGAACATACACATGCCGTTCAGATTTGAACATGCGGCAAACAGATGCACAAACATACACATATACACACAAACATACACATATACACACAAACATACACATATACACACAAACATACACATATACACAAACATACACATGCACATACAATCATAGACATATACACACAAACATACACATATACACACAAACATACACATATACACACAAACATACACATATACACACAAACATACACATATACACACAAACACACACATATACACACAAACATACACATATACATACAATCATACACATATACACACAAACATACACATATACACACAAACATACACATATACTCACAAACATACACATATACACACAGACATGCACGTATACACACAGCTAGGCACACACAAACACACATCTTAGATCCCGCATTAGCCTGGACGCTGGGAGAATTTAACTTTCAGTTTGTTGTATCAGCAATCAGGGCTTCCTTCAGTCGCAGCCAGGACGGTTTAGAGACATGTTCCGTCCGGTACCATAGAACCACGCCGTTTCTGTGGCAAAGTTGTTACAGAGGTAGTTTGCAATCCCGCATACCCCGTTCGAAACACAGTTGCAGGCAACATGACATCAGACCGCCTTGCGTTAGTTTTTACACAATGATATGCGTACGGGTCGTTCAGATATCAGTTGCAAACTACTAAACGTAATCTTGCCAAGAAATCACAACAGCCAAAATATGCTGGGGTTGACTTCGACCTCTTGTAAAGAATATGCAACTAACTTTTTAACCAAAATAACCATCACCATGGGGATATGCTGTAGATGTTTCTTTACCCACCCCTATGCACAGAAACCAGTAACGTATGCAAAACTGATACTGGAACTTTGCATCTGTGGATAGAGATATTAAGATGTAACCAGGTCTTGGTTCTGCACAAAGTTCATGGGCTGACTTGGATGTGGCCTACTCAGGTGAAGTGAAGCGAGCGCGTTAATTTAGTCGCCGGGGGACAGCGCTGATAATGACATGATTGCTATGGGACGAGGGTTCATCGTCCGCTAAAGTGAGAAAACGACTGGCCATTTATTCCTTCGTGCATTCAGGGCTGCAAACTTTGATGACCTAAAACAATACAGACCCATAGCCAGTTCATGCATCCGGGCATTTTTTTTCTATTTGTTTTGTGTTGTAATATTTGCGCTAGCTCGCTTTGAACTCAACCATAGTCCATACATGTGCTACTACTTTTACTGTGATAGACTGAGTGTTGAGTGTGGATTAATTTTCCCTATTACCATTGTCCCTCGCCATCAGGCAAACATACTCTGACTTCAGAGGTGGGTATAATTTACGTCAACAAGTCAAGAACGAGACGTCAACACTTTAGACCAACTGACCGGAGTAGGAGTTTACCCCACTACCTCGGCATCAACACTCCGGATGTCTCAGAACGGGGGATCTTATCTATTCCTCCATGCTGACCTCCCTGTACGGGTTTTAGACATGTTATTGTCAGTAGACTCCAATCCAGTTCCAACAGGCCTTCTCGTGAGCCTCTACATAAATAGACACACATAGTATTATTTGGATCTCAAAGAAGAAGAAGGAAATAGAGATTAGAAGACGCACTAGACAACATAAAATTTGAAAGCTATAATAGTTACCGACCGGGATCGAACCTGTCGCCTCCAAATGACGACGGCGTCTCGCTGCAGTAACAAGTGTAATTCGACGTACGACCAACTAGACACTCCAAAAAAAGTGTCTTCATTGGTCGTGTCTATCATACACATGAACCAAACAACTATGGAATACGGACAGAATTCGTATCAAACCATTGAGATAGCACCATAGGTCTCATAATTTATATTAAACCAGCATAGGTCAAATAACAAACACACAAACACATCAGACCGTAATGCTGTTGTCGAGTATATATGAACAAACATTTAAAGAAGAGAAATGATCGGTCGGTTCTAATGCTGTACACGTAAACATAAAAAATAAATGAGGAGAACCGTTGAGGCCACTAAGACGATTACATAAATAGACACACATAGTATTATTTGGCGCTCACAGAAGGAGAAGAAGGAAATAGAGATTAGAAGACACAATAGACAACATAAAATTTGAAAGCTATAATTGTTGCCGACCAGGATCGAACTTGTCGCCTCCAAATGACGACGGCGCCTCGCTGCAGGAACAAGTATACTTCGACGCACGACCAACTAGACACTCCAAAAAAAGTGTCTTCATTGGTCGTGGTCTATCATACACATGAACCAAACAACTATGGAATACGGACAGAATTCGTATCAAACCATTGAGATATCACCATAGGTCTCATAATTTATATTAAACCAGCAGTTTTTCTCATGAGCCTAAAGTGGCGCCTTCTTTACTATCCCAAATCTCTACAGAAATGACAGACGCACACACACTACCAGGATATAACGACGACGCGCACTAGACAAGCACGATCAACGCAAATTAACAACGGCTGATTGATCGACTGATTGATTATTTATCTAGAACTGAGGTTATAGCTCTGGGCGGAAGTCATACCTAGTCTGTATTCCTCGACATAAGTATACGTCATGACGGTCCGACTGGCGCCTAGGTAGTGAATGAACAT
Source organism: Cepaea nemoralis (assembly GCA_014155875.1). NCBI lineage: Eukaryota > Metazoa > Mollusca > Gastropoda > Stylommatophora > Helicidae > Cepaea > Cepaea nemoralis. The sequence continues at coordinate 69,309 of JACEFZ010017472.1, read as the reverse complement.
ACTTGATTCGGTTGGGGGTTCGTAAGTGAGGGAAAGATTGGCCACCTATTCCTCCGTCCATTCAGTTCTACCAAATGTGATACCCTGGCATATCATATACCCATGGCAGGAATATGTTTCTGGACAATATTTTGTTTTCTAAACGAGTGATTCGTCAAGAAGAAGACATACCCTAACACGTAACACTATATGAACACTGAAGATAAATGATCATCATCGCGTAGTCATGTTTCGCCATCTCACACGATCACCCGAGTCGTGGATCAGGTCTGTGTTTTTGCCTCCATTATGCCTTGTGGCATAGGTATTTGCCTCCACACCTTCCACTTGTTCTTCCACCCGCCTCTCCTCCAATCTTGTCTCAAGATTGAGGGGGAAAATAACAAAAGGAAAGCAGAGAAGTAAATACCTTGGATGGCTTGGCCATATGATATGGTCGAGAGAAGAACACAGAGCTGATTCACGACTCTGGTGATCGTGTGAGATGGCGAAACATGACTGCCTACGCTTGTCGACATAGCACATTATGATGATGAAATTCACGGTCTGTCTTTGCCTTCTCTACTGCTCATCTTCCCAGTCGTCACGATGTTTGCTCTTTGCTCATTCTACAACAAAAAGCACTATGTATCTCCTTATAGTTGAGTCAAATGCTCTACTTTCATTATCGGAGCAATAGTTGTTAATTACTCTGGCCGTCTTAGGGATTTACACAATTCATATCAGAACCCACAGCAAAGCCACTTCCAAACTCTTCCTATAAAAAAAAAAAACACAGCTTAATTAGGCTTGAAACTGAGAGGCAGTTAATCAACTCTCGGGACGCATCCATCCAGCGGGAATCAATACTGTTGTAGATGCCACAGTATAACTTTGCTGCCTTCCTTCTATATATCCATATTTAATTGTTTGCACACCTTCGGCTTCCATGTTTTTATTTGGCATCTATCACAACTTAATTTCTGCTCAGACTTCCTAGAAACGGAGCATGTGCAATGGCCTAACAACGTTTCACACCAATACGTGTTCTGTTTACGTGTTAGTTTTTAATTAACTGATCTAATTTCTGGTTTCTTTAAATCTATTTGTTTCTGATCGCATTATGTTGGTTTAAAAAAAAATGGTAAATTTGCCGATCGTTCAGAAATCAATGGCAAACTACTGAACGTAAATTTGTCAAGAATTCACAAAAGTAAGTTATTTGCATGTCCTTTACAGGACGTAGCAATTAACCCCAGAATATTTTAGCTGTTCGTGATTACTGGGCAAGTTTACGTTCAGTAGTTTGCCATTGCTTTCTGAACGACCGGCACTCATACCATTTTATAAAAAAACAACACAGCTGTGTTTCGAACGCGGACATTCGGGATTACGAACTGTGTCCGTTACGGAAAAGTTACGTCCTTAGCCACGGAGCCGCCAAAACATCTCTGGTTGACTGTGAAGTCCTGTAAAGGATAGCAACTAATTGTAACTATTTGAATTGTTTCTGATGAAAATCACTAAGAAAGTCCTGTAAAGGATAGCAACTAATTGTAACTATTTGAATTGTTCCTCATGAAAATCACTAAGATCGAGACGTCTATTAGTTGTGTTGGGGTGTAATTTATTTATATATTATTTTTATATTATTATTATCATTGTTATTTTTACACTGTGATTTCCGTTTGTTTTATTTGCTTTCGTTGTAAGGTATGTACACTGTGTCTGCGTTAATTATCTCTCACGTTGTCTCAGGATCCCACATACCTAAGTATTTTCATGTTATATTGTTATATCCTGCTGCAGCCGTTATTTCTCTCAAGCTCTTCCTTGACTTTCGTTCACATTCCAACCATTAATACAATTTTACGAGGGGGATTCAAATGAAAACATTACAAGTGTGATAGAAGTTACAATAACCATGTCATTGTCTTGTAACCTGCCAATATTAGTGTTAATGAAGTCAAGTGTGTTAGGCACGTGACATCACGGTGCAGACGAACACGATGATGTCATAGGGCAGTTTAAAAATAGCCGCCCCACTTTTGACATGCACCAAAGAAGTGCCGTGTTCTGTTATCCGTTTTTTGGATCGGTGAAGGAGTGAAGTCTATATAAATTTATTGGTAATGAAGGTCCAGTACAGTAGTGCACGCCTGTCAGTCCAGCAAGTCTGTGAGTGGAGTAGGAAGTTTCAAAACGGTAGTGACTTCTGCGAAGATGTACACAAGTGGTGCAAGGCCGATTACACATGCAAACAAAAGAATATTATTTCTACAGGAATCCAAGCACTTTATCGACGCTGGAGGACTTGCATTGAACGCAGTGATGACTACATCAAAAAATGACACATTTGTTCGTTACCTTTTCAGAATATATTCACACACACACACACACACACACACACACACACACACACACACACACTCACATACACATGTAAGGTTTTCATTTGAAGCCTCCTTGTATAAAGAGACTGCGTGTAGATATAAATGGAAGGGAGAGATCATCGATAGTGATGGATTACTGTGTACGTCATTGATTGATTGATTGATTGATTTAAAAACCGACATCACAGCATTCGGGGCATCCCTATAAGCGCTCCGTCCCCATCCCCAGCAGCCAGCGAAGAGTTCCAACACCGATAGTACCAGTAGCAATCTAATTATATGTTCTTCTCGCCTTTCCTCTGAGCGTACGTCTCTGTGTACCTCTCTGTGTACGTCATTAAAAGTAGTCAAGGCATCCCCATGACGAAAGCTGTCGTCAGAGTGAGAAATGTGACGTTTTAACACATTTTAGGCCATTGTATTATGCTGTGTGGTGACCTGTTACCTTCCTCACCGCTTGTAATTCAAAAAGTACTCAAAAAATTCACCGTCATTTATTGAATGAGATGGACAGAACCAAGGGCCAGGCTTGTCCTGAAGTGGATATTTAGAGGCCCTAAATATATCTGTATGTGTGTGTTTGTGTGTATGTGTGTGTATGTGTGTGTGTAAGTATGTGTGTATGTGTATGTGGTCTGTACATAAGTGTGCATGTAAGTGTGTGTGTATAAGTGATTGTGTGTGTGTAAGTGTTTGTCTGTGCGCGTGTATTTGTGTGTGTCTGTAAGTGCATGTGATATGTGTATGTGTGTAAGTGTATGTAAGTGTATAAATGTGTGTGGCATGTGTGGTGTGTGTAAAAATGTGTGTATCCTTAAGTGTTCCTTTAGTAGATGCTGACTGAATATGAACGAACACATTAGGAAGAACATTGAGACATCTGAGATGTGGGAACAAACATTGAGACATCTGAGATATGGGAACAGACATTGAGACATCTGAGATGTGGGAACAGACATTGAGACATCTGAGATGTGGGAACAAACATTGAGACATCTGAGATGTGGGAACAAACATTGTTCTTTGGTCAATGAGAAGAGACTGAATCATAAAGGCCGGAGGTCTACCTCAAGATAGAAGACCACCGTGAAGAGTGGTCAACCTCAAGTAGATTAGAGGTGATACGGTGCCCCGATGTAAGGGCAGGGTAGGTGATAGAATGGGGGACTATTAACTAGTTCTCTCATGAGACACGGAGGCGTTGACCAGATAGTTAGCACTCTGGTCACGACAGATTCACGCCTACACCATAGCCACGAATGTTACTCAATACGAGACGGCTAATGTAAGCGTGCCAAGTGTAACGGCACGCAAAAAGGCCGAAGGACGCATCAAGGTCCTTCCGCGTGCTGTGTAGCCACGCGCGGAGGAAAGTCAGACTGGGGACTGACTTTGTAGAGAGCAGATCGTTTAGTGTTGATAGGAGTTTTGTGTAGCCAAATAGATAGAGATTAGCAATAGGGTTTAGGAAACTAGTGATAGGCAATTCTGTGGCTTTGTGTGTGGTTTGATAGCGACTGTTATGTACTTGTAAAGAGCCAACGGCAATAAAATGTATCATTCATTTCCTCTCACACGACTTGCAAGTTTCTTGTGTGGTGTGGGAGAAGTAATCCGATGATGCCTGACACATGAGTTGTTGACAGGCAAGGATTAATGTGGTGTCAGAAGTGTCGCTTGGACGAAAGTTCAAGCTAATACACTCATCCACGGCTCTAGACTAAGATTACAAATAGTGAATTAAAGGTTTAATTTGTGTCAGTGACGTTGACGTGTGCAGACTAGGACAAGTTGCGAGCTAAACTGTGCCTATCGTGACGAAATAATGCTTATTTGTGTTTATTAAAATATTATTTACTTAAATCATGTGTTCTTCAAAGTTGTAAGTATTGATATTCTTATTTTCTTCCATTTATTTATGTATTTACCTATTGATTTATGAATAATTACCAAATATGATTCATGGCGGAGCGATACACAGCCAGCCGACATTATCGATTTTTGCAAGCTAAAAATAACGCTGCGCCTCTGACGTAAGGCGATTGACAAGCAGTTGTCCTACGCCATTCGCATTCAGCATTCGATTGTTTACAAATCGTCAAGCTGCTGCCCGCCTGAATCTGTGCTTTATATTAATTATTATTTGTTTATTTACATTAGTAATTGAATATATTTATTTATTTAAACAGTATTAATATATTTTTATTTATTCCAAAGCAGTTATTGATTTTTTTTCGTACTTTTTCTTTTGTTTACCGTCACGATGGCACTACTTTCGGCCATGCAAATGAGACTTGGTCTGCACAACACTTCCATAGATTAAACTAGGTTAGTAACGAAAGGCATAAAACGTTAGAACGAAGACAGGACATTGACATTAAATATTACTTAATCTATATTCTGTTTGTTCGTGGGCATGTCATTGTCATTGTTCTAATGTGTCGAGAATATTATATGTCGTTCACAATGTGTTAATTGTTGCTGCTCTGTGAACCAGGGTGAACAACACCTGATTAGAAAACTCGTGTGTATGCCGAAGTGCCAAACAAGGTGACCTGATTAGATAACTCGTGTCTATGCCAAAGTGCCAAACAAGGTGACCTGTGTTACCGGATTGTTGTTCCCTGATTCTCGGGAACATTAAGTTGAGTATACTCAATATTTTTGGCATGCAATGTGATTAATAGTGCATCTCTTTTTCAGCTTGTGATGCATTAGCATATTTTTGTGCTCTGTTTTTTCAGGATAAAATTTTCCAGGGTATAAACAAAGAGTACAATTTGTAGTGCTCAGATATTAAGAAACATAACATATCAAAGAGAAATAAGTGATTAATAGTTCAGTGCAGGGGCAACGCTAGCTAATTACCCAACAACATGGCTACTTTAGCTGATTTCGTAAAAGCAGGCAAAGAAATGCAATACACAGGAAAAGAGCTAGAAGAATATGCTGATAGGAAATTTAAAGAAGCAAAAGATGCTGAGAGAGATGAACGCGACACGAGAAAGACAACACCAGATAGAACTAGCTGAGATAACAAAACAAAAAGAAATAGAGATTAAACATAAAGAATTAGAATTAAAGCAAAAACAGTTAGATCAGGAAAAAGAATTAAAGCAAAAGCAATTAGATCAGGACAGGGAACTAAAGCAAAAAGAGATAGTTGAAATGGCAAGAGTTAAGGAAAAACAAATTCAAGTAGAATCAGAGACACAGTTAAAGATGAAAGGGATGGATGTAGACTCACACGCAGAGATCTCTGCCACTAAACTAAAAAGTCAACAAGAAGAAAATAAGTTCAATAAATACAAAAACATTATCAAACCATATTGTAAAGATGATTCCATATCAGCCTGGACAGAAAATGTCGAGTATCAGTTTAAATATCACCAAGTTCCAATAGAAATGTGGGCTATGATTTATATGAAGAACCTGAGTGGTGAGCCCCTTAAAGTGATAGAATCTATACCAACTGATCTTAGATCTAACTATCAGTACATCCATGATAGGATAATGCAACACTTTTTACTTGATGCCCCTGGGTATCAGGTTCAGTTCTCAAATTTAAAACCTAAACCTAGTGAGACTTTCATTGATTACGTCTCAAATGTTCAAAGTGTACTAGATAGGTGGCTTAAAGCAGCTAACATAGGAAAAGACTTTGACAGACTCAAAAATTTAATAGCCATGGATAAAGTTATATCCACTATACCATCTCCTTTTGCTAAATTCCTGCAGCAGTCAGACATTGAGAACATAGAACAGTTTGAAAAGAAAGGCTCTGCATATTTTTCTTCTAATAGAGATATTTTTAAGACTTCATATGACTCTGAAGTAGTTTCTTTTGTGAAAGACCAACCTAAAAACTATCAAAGTAAGAGAAAACCCTTTCAGAAAATCGACAAGAAAGATAGGAAAGTGTCAAAATGTATTTACTGTCAACTGTTACATGACACTTATTCTATGTGTGATAAATCGCCAAACTATCCGGCACATCTTGAAAATGTTATTAAGAAGCAACAAAATAAAAGATCTGCATACAGGCGTGCAATCAAATGCTTCTTTTGTTCCAGCTACGGCCATTATTCAAATAAGTGCCTTGGCCGCCAACGTATGAAAGCCAACAATGCCATTTTGATTAATACATCTTCTGATAGTGGTAGTGAGACTGAGTGTGATGTTGAAAATGACTTACCTGTTAACACATCTGAAGATGTGTGTTGTGTAAACGATATGTTAAGCTTTGACAGTTGTGAACGATGTCACCAATTTCATGCAGACGGAAAATTAGAATGTGGACATACAGTACCATTCTCAACTGAGAATGTAAATGCAGCATTAGCCTCCAGAGGCAATTTGGTGTTCCACAATGCAATGGTCAACGATACACCATGCCAATGTTTGCTGGACAGCGGCAGCACCCTTATTGGTCTTAGAAAGGAACTGGTAAGTCCAGATGACTATACAGGCGACTCTGTCAAGTGCCGAACCTTTTCGGGTAACATTGAAATTTACCCTTTGGCCAAAGCCCGTATTAACACTCCTTTCCTTTCTGGTACCTTTACTTGTGCAATACTTGACAACCCTTGTACTGATTTAATTTTGGGTTGCTTACCCCAACTGAAACAATGTACTAGCGATGAAATAGCTGCATGGGAAAGATTAAATGCAGCTAATGCAACAACCAGAGCAGACGCTATAAAACATCAAGACACACTACAAGATGAGAGACTACTGTTGCTTTCCCCAACTGGCACAGATGATACCACCAGACAAAAATTCATAGAACAGCAGAAAGCTGATCCTAGTGTGTCTCCTTACTTAAAATTGTTGAAGGCAATGAATGAATCACCCAAATAAACGAGAAGTAGATTGTGAGCTTTACTAAAACACGACTACAAGAGACAAATTGGACGTTGCGGCCAAAGCCTTCGTCAGCACAGGACAAACAAATACAAACCAACACAAAACTACATGAAACACACTATGACAATATTAAACTATTAAACTAATTAAAATTAAATGTACTCATCTGAATACTGTGTCCTAGCTTGGAAGGTCTGACACACGTAGGGCGCCAGTGGATCAATAGACCGGATGTATGGTACACGGGTCAAAGGTCAAGCGGGAAGGGGAGTGGGGTGGAGACGCGCCCATGTGTGCGGAAAAGTGAAATTAGAGACCGGCAAAGATGTTACGGACGCAGATGACAATTAGCAATTATCGTTAAGCGCTCGAAACACCGCTGCGGAAACCTATATAGTGTTAGTACACACAGAGAGGGCATGAGTGGCGGTCGTTCAGAAAATGATGGCAAAACACCGAACGTAAATCCGCCAAGAGAGTTGACTGTGATGTCATACAAAGGATCTGCACGTACCCAGATGGTGGACTGTAAGCTAGGGGTGGGAGGGGTGGGGTGGGGAAGTTAAATGAAGCTGTGTTGGACATTAAGGCCGTGAGGGGAGAGTGTGCCCAACTGGAAGATGAGACGGTGTTCCAATGTCTTCCGATCCCGTTCGTGGGATGCGCATGATTTGATGGCCGTGACCTGTATGTCGGCTACGCCATGGTGGTCAGGACTGTTGAAATGCATGGATACTGGTTTCTGGGCGCCGCTGGTGATGTCAGAAAGATGTTGTCGAAATCTGTCCCCAAGACGTAATCCTGTCTCACCGACATATCTCATGTCGCAACGTGTGCAGGTAATCGCATAGATGACGTTGCGACTGATGCATGAGAAACCCTCACGGATGTGGAAGGTCGTCTTAGGGAATGTCAGACTCTGGGTTTGAAGTACGTATGGACAGGTCTTGCAAACCGATCGAAGACACGCCACCGTGCCAGGAAGAGACTGGTGAGGTTGGGGTAGCCTGCTATGGACCAGCACATCTCTGAGGTTACGATCCCGCTTATATGCCACCTAGAGGAGCCTCTGAGAAGACATCACGAGTGGTCGAGTCCGCCCGGAGAATGGATAGATGTTTAAAAAGGATATTCTTGGCAGCAATATTGTGGGGATGATAAGTAAGTGAGAGGACAGGTCTATTGTTTCGTGGTTTCGGCCTGGAGGAGAGAGCCTCAGTGCGACTGATAGACTGGCAGCGGTGAAGAGCTGTAGATAGAACATTCTCAGGATAGCCACGAAGGCGAAAGAAATCAAGCATCTCGTGGGCTTTTTGATGGAAGTCGTTGTTATCCTGACAAAGTCGTCGGAGACGTAACAGTTGGGAGAAAGGAATAGAACGTTTGCACGAGGGAGGGTGGGAGGAGGTATAGAGAAGGAATGAGTGCGAGTCAGTTGGTTTATAATAAACCGTCGTGCATAGACCAGCGGAACCTAAAGAGACTGTGAGGTCTAAGAAGTTGACAGGCCGACGAAGAAATGGTGGAGGTAAGTTTGATGCTGGGATGGAAGTCTGAAAAAAAGGCAATGAAGTTCTGTAGGTCAGGCAAGGGCATGTCCGAGACACCAAAGCAGTCGTCAATGTACCTCCTGTAGAGCTCCGGGAGCCTACCGGTGTACTGACTCCATACCTGGTGCTCCAGATAGCCCATGAAGAGGCAGGCATAACTGGGACCCATCTTAGTACCCATGGCCACACCGCTGATCTGGTCGAAGTAGTCCCCATTGAACTCAAACGAGTTGAGGTTGAGGACTAACTCCGCAAGACGCAGTAATGGTCCAGTGGCTATCGAGGGATTAAGCCTTTTCTCCAAGAAAAATTCTAAGGCTTTAAGGCCGTCAGAGTGAGGAATGGAATGTGTAGAGTGAAGTCACATCTAAAGTGAAGATGTGATACTGAGAAGGGTTAGTGAAACTGATGGAATCGAAGATGGAGATAGCGTGGTTGGTGTCTTTGATATACGAAGGGAGGCTGGCAACCAACGGCTGAAACATGCTGTCTAGAAACTCTGAAATCCGTTCTGTAGGGCAAGAGCAGGCCGAGACGATAGGTCTGCCTGGGTTACCTGGTTTGTGTGTCTTAGGCAGCATATTAAAGGCGGGTTTGCCCAAGCAGCTATCGTGGATGATCAACGAGGTGGCGGAGCTGGGTAAAAGACCTTGCTGGATAATGGCGTTAGTCACGCTTTTGACCTGGGTGTTGTTGCTGACTGTCCCATCTTGTATCCTTGGTCTGTAGAAGGTGGCATCCCCAGTTGCTTGTTGCCTTCCTGTATATATAAGTCTTTCCTCCAAACCACTAGCGCCCCTCCCTTATCGGCAGGTTTGATAACTATGTCATCACGACGTTTCAACTGTGTAAGTGCCCGTTGTTCATCCGCGGTGAGGTTGGAATATCGTAGTGGCTTAAATTTGAGTTTTTGGATGTCGTAAAGTGTTTTGTCGATGTATAAATCGAAGGGCCTTAGATGCCCCTGGATTGGGAACCCAAGCAGACCTGCGTTTGGAGAGGTGAGAGAAATGGTCGGTAGGATCCGAAGAGTTATCGCTTATGAGGTTGATTTCTGAAGTGATATTGTAGCCTGAGAGTGCGATGGAACCGATGAACGTCCTGCAGTAATGCGTATCTATCACCACAGGGACGTAGCGGTATGAACCTGAGCCCTTTGCTGAGGACCGATTTCTCAGATGCCGATAGTGGAAGGTCGGGAGGTATGCACACAACTAGGTTATCGGAGCCAGTGGTAAGTTGAGGTGGGAGAGGAGGCGAGGAGGGAGTGGAGGTAGGGGCACGGAGTTTGGCTAGCTTGGCGTTTTTGGCCGCGGAAAGACACTTGTATAGATGGTGGTTAGTGCTATTGATGATACACCGTATAACACAATACAAGAAATAATTACTCGAGGTAAGTTGTCTAAGACGCTGATCGAGGATAGTTATATTCGAGCTGAAGTCAGACAGTTGTCGCGCGTGGTTGTCGGCAATGCATCGCATGCGAAGAGTAGCACATTTAAACTCAACTTTAGATAGACGTCTACTACAACTGTCATCGAGAGTGCCTGCCGATGGGTGAAATCTAGAGATGAAGCCACGTGGGGTGATATGAAGCCGTAGGCAGTTCTTGAGGAAATTAAAATGGCATGTGGTGCGGGTCTTTTTGTAGATGTTAAGAGCCAAGTCAGTGGCTGTGATTTTGATATCTGTTGGTAAGAGACTAAAGCAGAAAATGACATATAATCTCAATTGTTGAAATAACTGAGGTGGATGAGTGGGAGGCATAGCGGTAGAGATTTAACGGACGTGGGGATGAAGGGCTGGTGTGCAAAAGTAAGGTGTTGTAGCCTAGCGAGGGGAAAAACAACACGTGTGTGGGGCGGTAAGGGTAGCACGCCGCTTAGAAAACACACTGACAAGCGCGCACAGAATGGACTACAAATCGACAACAATCTTACCGACAACGAAGACGAAACGTGAAATATATAGTAGCAGTTCAAGGGAGCGGACAATGGTAAACAAGAATGAGGTGAACTGCAGTAAAGCTTAAAAAGGCAATGAATGAATCACCCAAATAAACGAGAAGTAGATTGTGAGCTTTACTAAAACACGACTACAAGAGACAAATTGGACGTTGCGGCCAAAGCCTTCGTCAGCACAGGACAAACAAATACAAACCAACACAAAACTACATGAAACACACTATGACAATATTAAACTATTAAACTAATTAAAATTAAATGTACTCATCTGAATTACTGTGTCCTAGGCTTGGAAGGTCTGACACACGTAGGGCGCCAGTGGATCAATAGACCGGATGTATGGTACACGGGTCAAAGGTCAAGCGGGAGGGGAGTGGGGTGGAGACGCGCCCATGTGTGCGGAAAAGTGAAATTTAGAGACCGGCAAAGATGTTACGGACGCAGATGACAATTAGCAATTATCGTTAAGCGCTCGAAACACCGCTGCGGAAACCTATATAGTGTTAGTACACACAGAGGGGCATGAGTGGCGGTCGTTCAGAAAATGATGGCAAAACACCGAACGTAAATCCGCCAAGAGAGTTGACTGTGATGTCATACAAAGGATCTGCACGTACCCTAGATGGTGGACTGTAAGCTAGGGGTGGGAGGGGTGGGGTGGGGAAGTTAAATGAAGCTGTGTTGGACATTAAGGCCGTGAGGGGAGAGTGTGCCCAACTGGAAGATGAGACGGTGTTCCAATGTCTTCCGATCCCGTTCGTGGGATGCGCATGATTTGATGGCCGTGACCTGTATGTCGGCTACGCCATGGTGGTCAGGACTGTTGAAATGCATGGATACTGGTTTCTGGGCGCCGCTGGTGATGTCAGAAAGGATGTTGTCGAAATCTGTCCCCAAGACGTAATCCTGTCTCACCGACATATCTCATGTCGCAACGTGTGCAGGTAATCGCATAGATGACGTTGCGACTGATGCATGAGAAACCCTCACGGATGTGGAAGGTCGTCTTAGGGAATGTCAGACTCTGGGTTTGAAGTACGTATGGACAGGTCTTGCAAACCGATCGAAGACACGCCACCGTGCCAGGAAGAGACTGGTGAGGTTGGGGTAGCCTGCTATGGACCAGCACATCTCTGAGGTTACGATCCCGCTTATATGCCACCTAGAGGAGCCTCTGAGAAGACATCACTAGTGGTCGAGTCCGCCCGGAGAATGGATAGATGTTTAAAAAGGATATTCTTGGCAGCAATATTGTGGGGATGATAAGTAAGTGAGAGGACAGGTCTATTGTTTCGTGGTTTCGGCCTGGAGGAGAGAGCCTCAGTGCGACTGATAGACTGGCAGCGGTGAAGAGCTGTAGATAGAACATTCTCAGGATAGCCACGAAGGCGAAAGAAATCAAGCATCTCGTGGGCTTTTTGATGGAAGTCGTTGTTATCCTGACAAAGTCGTCGGAGACGTAACAGTTGGGAGAAAGGAATAGAACGTTTGCACGAGGGAGGGTGGGAGGAGGTATAGAGAAGGAATGAGTGCGAGTCAGTTGGTTTATAATAAACCGTCGTGCATAGACCAGCGGAACCTAAAGAGACTGTGAGGTCTAAGAAGTTGACAGGCCGACGAAGAAATGGTGGAGGTAAGTTTGATGCTGGGATGGAAGTCTGAAAAAAAGGCAATGAAGTTCTGTAGGTCAGGCAAGGGCATGTCCGAGACACCAAAGCAGTCGTCAATGTACCTCCTGTAGAGCTCCGGGAGCCTACCGGTGTACTGACTCCATACCTGGTGCTCCAGATAGCCCATGAAGAGGCAGGCATAACTGGGACCCATCTTAGTACCCATGGCCACACCGCTGATCTGGTCGAAGTAGTCCCCATTGAACTCAAACGAGTTGAGGTTGAGGACTAACTCCGCAAGACGCAGTAATGGTCCAGTGGCTATCGAGGGATTAAGCCTTTTCTCCAAGAAACTATTATAAAAAATTGTATAATTATATACTTAAAATTGTTGAAAGAACGAGCCAAAGTGACAAAAAACGCATCATGGTTTTTTAGACTTAACAATGGCATTCTTACTAGATATTATACAACTGGTAACCATGAGATTCAGCAAACGGTGTTACCTGTACAACACCGCCTTACTGTGCTAAAGATTGCACATGAGTCACCGTTTGCTGGTCACCTTGCATACGACAAAACCAGGGCCAGAATTCAGGCTCATTTTTATTGGCCAGGTTTTTGCAATGATATAAAATTATTTTGTCGTTCTTGTAATGTCTGTCAACAATTAGTACATAAGGGTAAACATCCTACAGCTGAAGTACAACCTTCTACACTGGCTTCTAGGCCTTTAAGAGGAAGGGTTAAATCTACCACCAACACACAAACAAAGGTGCGAGAACAATTGATCTTGAACCAGATCAAGACATACTTGTGTTACTTCCAGACAAACGAAATTTATTATTGACCTCATGGCAAGGGCCATTCAAGGTGGTACGTAAAATTTCAGATGTTGACTATGAAATATCAGTAAACAGACACTTAAAGATATTCCATGTCAACATGTTGAAACCTTACTTTTCACGACAAGAGACAGAGGTAGAGACAGACGAACACAGTGCACCCACACCGAGTGATCAGACGACAGACATACACAACGCAACTACACTAGTTAGCGAGACTGGCAAATCCGACGATATCCATACACCTAGTGAGCTTACAGAATACGCAATGTGTCCATACTGATGACTGGACAACACACTTACTGAAACTAAGACATGTCTTCGATAGGTTGCGACTCTTCGGTCTCACTGTCAAACCGAGCAAAGTTGAATTGGGCCTAAAAGAAATTGAGTTTTTGGGTCATGTCATTTCACAAGGTCAACTTAAGACTGACAATAGAATTATTACCAAAATTATGAACCTGACCATGCCTACCACAAAGAAGCAGGTCAGAAGCCTTTTGGGATTAGTAAATTACTATAGCAAATTCATACCAAATTTAGCGGAAATTACAAGTGTATTTTCCAATGTTTTAAAAGCATCTGTAAAATTAGATGTCAAAGATGCATTATTAATTTCTGCATTGTCAAAATTGAAAATCCTTTTTAGTAATGTACCAATCCTCCGCCTGCCTAATCCTAGGCTCGTTTATTATCTTAGGACAGATGTCAGCAGAATCTCCATCGCTGCAGTACTAGGCCAATTTTATGATGGCATCTTCCATCCGATTTGCTACGTGAGCCGTAAGATCACACCTGCTAAGTCCAGATATTCCATATCAGAGTGGAAGCCCTAAGCGTCATCTATGCGGTGAGGAAGCTCCATCGATTTCTAGCGGGTGTTCACTTCATTGTCCAGACTGACAACTCCCCAATCACGGTCATACAAAGTGGTGTGCATCGGAATGACCGTATATACAGGTGGTCGCTAATACTACAAAACTATACTTTTAGTATAGAGCATATTAAGGGTAAGGATAACATTCTGGCTGATACCCTTAGTCGACCATCTGAGGTAGAAATACCGGAGATTCCACATAAGAGTGTAGAGTAATAGATGTTAAAATTGGTACATAATAATATTCTATGTGAAATATGTTACAAATACATAGACATTATGTGCTGAATCAGGTACTAAGAACAGTGAACTATCATGTGTCCGTAGACATCAAAAGAAGAACTGTGCTCCGATAACAGAAATATCCACCGTGTGAACTAGGACAGCTTGTTACTTACTAAGCTCCATACGTGTTCCGGTGAATCATTTGTGTTAAGCAGAGAAAAACAGTGTCAGAACAGTACATAAATACAGACACGAAAATAATGGTCTACGACACCAGCGAACTCTACAGGTGCATTACCCATAGGACACAAGTATGACTGTGCAATGTATTTCATATACCCAGGCCAATTGTGTATATATAATATGCCTATGAAAGCAATGTCTAAACATTAAGGCAACAACTAACCTGAGGTAATTGAATACCATGTATATATAAACTTATTGTGATATGTAATATAACATTTTAAGATAGTGATAAATTAGAGTTAGAATAGATCACTCTAAGATACATTTGGATTTAAGAAATGTGATAGTTTTCATTTTTTTAATAGTTTAGATAGATCATTAATTTACCCACTTACTTAGCTTAAAAGTAAATTAGGATAGTAATTTAGACTTAATAACATCTAATTATAAACTAGGATTAAAATTTTGATAGTAATAGTACCATTTAGTTTGTTACATTTCACTTAGCTTCATTTCAGTTGAGTTCATTCCATCCTAATGAACCATTCCATTTAACAAACGTTATCATTTAGTATTATGATTAGTTTACACCGTAATAAGATAAAAAGATTATACAATTTAACATATATCATTTACACCATTTAGATTAAGAATATCAGTCATATATTTTTTTTTTGGCATTTAAAAACATTAGTTATAATTGTGTTATATTTCACATTACCCATTTTAGAAAGGTACATAATTTATTTTCACATTACCCATTTCAGAAAGGTACATAACTCATCTCACATCAATTTCATTTTAAATAGTTAGATTACATCCCTTAAATTAGATAAATATTAGGATTAATGGAAGCATATCTTAGGATGAATGTGGTAAAATAGATTAAAGTAGTTAACACATTAAATACATATTTATAAAACTATTATTAGTATGTCAGTAGTTAGAGTATTATTTCAGTAGAATATAGTGGTTGATAAGACCAAGGGTACAAACCATCAACCCTTTCTCTTACATGTAAATATGTTGTAAATACATGACTCGTGCAGTGATTTACGCACAGTCAATGAGCTCAACTTTCTCAAACTGAGCCAAACTTGTACAGTGTCACTCCAAGGTTTTTAAATAATTGGGAGGGTAAAAGATGTGTGACAGAAGTGAGGGTAAAAGATGTGTGACAGAAGTGTGAATGTGAGAGCGGATGTAAAATATACAAGAGAGAGTGAGATCAGTCAGCGGATTTTTTCTGCCGCTCAACGCGACTTTTAATTTTTGTCTGCGTTAAATGTTTGCTTTCGTTGTTGAAAATGTGCTGTTTTGAATGTGTTGTGTGTAGTTTAGTTTAGATCTTAGATAAAGTATTTTAAGTCTCATAAGACGGAAACGTAGTCACGAATTAGTGTTATACACTTGTTTGTGGCCACATTTAACCAAATTATGGCACTTAAAAACTAACTTGCATACACATGATAGTAGATACACATGTTAGAAGTTAGATTATATTATTAATTACATCCAAACACGCAAACAACCAGAAAAACAAACATATAAATTACATACATATTTTGTAGATCAAAGGGAGATAACTCCGGGTCAGGGGACATAATAGACAACGAAACACTAACTTAACAGTGAAAGATAACTTTACACGCGGAAGCGAGATAGGTAAAGCCTGTCGCACACAGCTTGTATGATGGTTGTTAAATATTATATGGGGGACATGAAGCAATTCATGTGTTGACCCTAAGAAAGTCAACTTTGTATGGGTAGTGAGTTAATTTACTATTTGAGGGCAGGTCTTATAAGACAACGGTCCGGTTCAGACATACCTCTAATGAATATAATATTGCGATTGAGAAGAGGGCTCACGCCAACCAGACAAGTTTGTGGCGATTGCCAGTAGCCAAGTAAAGTGATACTACATTGTGACAATAGTCAGTAGAAGTCTATGGAGTTACCCAAAGCCAGGTTATCTACAGTCTTTGACAAAAAAATTAGAGACACTAATTTTTTAGAAACCTCTTGCGTCACAACCAATGAGTCAAAGTTGATGACGCAACACAGGAGGGGAGGGTGTGTGTCAAAGACTGAAACATAAAGGCCGGAGGTCTACCTCAAGATAGAAGACCACCGTGAAGAGTGGTCAACCTCAAGTAGATTAGAGGTGATACGGTGCCCCGATGTAAGGGCAGGGTAGGTGATAGAATGGGGGACTATTAACTAGTTCTCTCATGAGACACGGAGGCGTTGACCAGATAGTTAGCACTCTGGTCACGATAGATTCACGCCTACACCATAGCCACGAATGTTACTCAATACGAGATCGGCTAATGTAAGCGTGCCAAGTGTAACGGCACGCAAAAAGGCCGAAGGACGCATCAAGGTCCTTCCGCGTGCTGTGTAGCCACGCGCGGAGGAAAGTCAGACTGGGGACTGACTTTGTAGAGAGCAGATCGTTTAGTGTTGATAGGAGTTTTGTGTAGCCAAATAGATAGAGATTAGCAATAGGGTTTAGGAAACTAGTGATAGGCAATTCTGTGGCTTTGTGTGTGATTTGATAGCGACTGTTATGTACTTGTAAAGAGCCAACGGCAATAAAATGTATCATTCATTTCCTCTCACACGACTTGCAAGTTTCTTGTGTGGTGTGGGAGAAGTAATCCGATGATGCCTGACACATGAGTTGTTGACAGACATTAGAGAACATCGTTAGAAATATCACGGATAGAAGAGACAGAAGTCAATGGAGAGACATTATACAGGGTATTTGTAAAGTCTCACTTCACTTTGTACGTAGAAGAAATTATTTATATGAAATACATTACGTCATAAAAAATGTGCTCCACAGTCTATCGTGAAGCAATATATAGCGAATGACTGTCACCTTCCGGAGTAATTCTTTGCACTCCAAACAGAATGGTGGTATCAACGGAAGACATATTTTTTTTTTTTTTTTTTTGGTTGGTTAAACAAGTGTTTCAAAATGGCGGTCGATACACAAGGAAATAACAACAGACAGGTTGCAGAAAGTTTTTCACAATATGAAAAGGCAAGTACAGTCATGTCTTGAAGCCAGTGATGGACATTTCCAACACCTGTTTTAGTGAAAAATTTTATTGGTACTTTCCGGCCTACCCAAAATAGCGTTAGATCATAGCGTTAACTATTGTAACTAATGTAAGAAACTTTTAGCACATTTTTTGATGACGTCATGTCCTTCGGGTTTTTTTTCCTTTCAAATTTTACCTACATGCAAAGCGAACTTGCTAGTCTATCACCGTGTCATTGTCGAATCAGCTGTAGGCTTGCTGTGCAGCACCAAAGACAGATCTGTTGAGAGTCATGAGCGCCTACTCTATTTTGGCCGTGCGCATCATGATGTTGAGATGACGTTAATGTAAACAGATTCGTTTTTGACTTAAATTGTAAGAAAACAGAAATGATGGTCATCTCCAAGAAGAAAGAAAAACCTCAATACAACGTCGAAGTAAATGGGAACAATTTAAAGAAAGTGAATGATTTCAGCAATCCTGGAACAATGAAAACATCTGCGGGAAGTCCCTTATAATCTGCTTCCACCTTAGTGTGGTAGATGGGTTTGTTACGAAGACCACGAGAACTTCACCTGACGATAGCCTAACTTACTGGTAGGGTCTCCATAGTGCGACAGGTCAAGGGATAGGGAATAGAGGAAGAGAGACACACACCTGCGGCCTTGTAGGTAGAAGGACGGTCAAAGACTAGGGAAAGCAAACCCGAAAAAAAATGTTTGTCGAAGTAAGATATACTGTGTCACAGGCTTGACGAAACAAAACAATGGAGATCGCTTAATGAATAATAATGTCTATGACGGAAGTTTCTTTGTGGAAATTAGAACTGCAAATGTAGCCCTTTACCAGATGGAAAACATATTTATTAAAAGCTCAAACACAGAAGACACAAACAATATGTTGCAAAAGTTTGCAACTGACGAGATGCAGTGGAATATACCAGGCAATAAATCGTGCAACTGACGAGATGTAGTGAAATATACCAGGCAATAAATCGTGCAACTGACGAGATGCAGTGAAATATACCAGGCAATAGATCGTGCAACTGACGAGATGCAGTGAAATATGGCAGGCAATAAATCGTGTAACTGGCGAGATGCAGTGAAATATACCAGGCAATAAATCGTGCAACTGACGAGATGCAGTGAGATAAACCAGGCAATAAATCGTGCAACATATTGTTTGTGACTTTTGTGTTTGTATTCACCAAGGGAATACATTGTTTTGAATTTATTAAGAATACCACGGACGAATAAACAATCAACATGCAAAGAATGAATCATAAATAAAAGGGAAGTGGTCAGTGGACCTTACAAGAATACGATTACTGGTAACAAAATGGACATCGCGGATAAAGCATTCGTCGGCACAGAATAAACAAACATCTACCGACACAGCTAGATGAAAAACACTACATGAAAATACAGACATAAAAGTTACTTATCGTATCCTTGGTATCGACTGGAAACGTCTTTCAATGAATCAGCGTGTATGATTACCAAGGAGAAATTTAATAAAAAAATGATATATATATATATATATATATATATATATATATATATATATATATATATATATATATATATATATATATATATATATATTTAGCATATCCTTTACAGGACTTAGCTGTCAACACCAGCATCTTTCAGCTGTATGTTGATCTCTTGGCAAGATTACGCTCAGTAGTTTGCCATTGCTTTCTGAGCGGCCGGCTCAGTATTCCGCAAGTCACGAGCGGGGGTCGAACCGCCTCAGCTCTCGCTCCGCTACGAGACTCTGCGTGATAAACGTTATTACAGAGAGAAAGTGTTGTAACCCCACAGCCAGAGAGACCGGCTATATATATATATATATATATATATATATATATATACCCATCTGTAATTCACCAAAAAAGATGTTAAGATGATAAAAAGATTATATATATATATATATATATATATATATATATAGAGAGAGAGAGAGAGAGAGAGAGAGAGAGAGAGAGAGAGAGAGAGAGAGAGAGAGAGAGAGAGAGAGAGAGAGTGAGAGAAGTTTCAAATAGCAATTGTTAGTTTAATAATCATAATACATTGGTATGTTTGAATCTCGTTCAGAAAGCAACATGCCAAGAAATCATAAACAGCCAAAAAATTAATGAGTTTACTGCGGCATCCTGTAAAAGATATGCAACTAACTAACATCTATTTCAGATCCTACAATTGTCGTTGCTTGGCTTAATTTAGGAAACTGCTTCTGTTGAACAAGTGACAGTGATATGTTTTAATCGATGGCGTCCCGTGGAGACATGAGGCAGTCTATGTAATTGCAATCACTGTCCAACCAATCAAGGCTAACAAGATATTTGACAGTTATATCAAGTACGCCTTTGCGTTAACAGATAGAATTGATTTTCACGAAGGATTAACGGATTCAGCACCAAACAAAAAGTAAGTTTGAATCAAACAGAAATGGATAGCGGAAAATAGGAAATACTGTGTCACAGTTATGACTTAAATAATGTTGTACTATATATCAAATTAAAGGGGGTTGCGTGGAAAAACTACTGTATATACGCCCTTGGTAGATATATAAATTCGTTGAAGGCGATTAATCATCCCATGACAATTAAACAGTTAAACTAAACGACAGACCCTTTCACGCGCCTTGAGTTATATTGGGTATATGGTGTTGCTTCCATATGTTTATAACCAATCGGCTCTCGATGAGTGTTGTTGATAATATCGCGTGGGTCGCCTTTACTCCCTGGTAAATTTCCAGGTTCCCATTTTATGCAGGATCGAAATGGGAGCTAAGGTCAGCTTAAACACACCAGTCCGGATGGAGATTGGAACGCGTGGATATCGGGTTGATAAGTAAACGTGCATTTAGGAAAGCACAATATTATGCCGTAGGAGGCAATCGGGACGTTCTAAGGGAAGATGAGTGGCAAAAACAACTTATCACAAGCATAAGACATAGGCAGTCGTCGTTTGTGTGGCCACGTTAAGAGAAGACAAACATTGGAACATGTTGTGGCACTGGAAATATTTGCGGAAAGAGAGATAGAGGAAGACAGCGGGAGAAGATTTTTGACATTCTTGTGTCATGGGACGGAAGGGAGTCAATTTACGAAATGATCCATGACTTCGGACATCGTAATTTGTGGAGAGACATGATGGCCTACGCCAGCCGGAAGGTACTCGATGAGTATGAGGCAAATTGGTGGCTTCCAAATATGTCTTTTTTTTCTATGGTGAATTTAATTTAGGCAAGCGAGACTGCGATGTCCCACATATAGATAGAAATTACACTGGAAGCCTTAGTGCCGAAGTGTGATGCTGATTGTTAAAATTAGGAGAACATTGCTGTTTACCGCCCTGCCCGGTGTAGTCATATAAAGTATCGCTGGCAGAAGTTCAACTGTTGTGAATCGTGGAAGCCACCAGAAGTGCAGACAAACAAGAGAGCGAGAGAGAGAGAGAGAGAGAGAGAGAGAGAGAGAGAGAGAGAGAGAGAGAGAGAGAGAGAGAGAGAGAGTAAGCTGTTTCCATTGCCTCGTAGCATAAGAGCAGTTTTGATGATGCGTTTATACTTTTCATAACAGCCGCTGTTGCTCAGTGGGTAGTACGCTCGCCTCTGGTTGTGGTGGTTATGTGGTTGAATCCGCAGTGAGGCGGGGACATTTTATAAATGCACTTGCTCTCTTAGATCAACCCAGTCTAATATATGTTTCAGGCAATTTTCTACAAGAAACAAATGTCGCTTTAAAAAAAAAGTCGCTTAAAAGTCTACATGATCGACTTCATTGCACCGGGTTTTTATCCCATCGGTCCCTTTCCACAACACGGAAAGCGTCACCCAAATCACGAACTCCGTAGCTTCAGCGACGACCCACAGGAGTCTCCGAAAAATTCACTCGTGAACTGAAGGACGCGGCCCGGAATCGAACCCACAACCTTCGGAGCCCGAGTTAAACGGTTTGACCACTTCGCCACGGAGACAATGAAAAACGTAAACTGATTAGAGAAATTATACGTAGACAGTCAAATTTTTGTGGACAGATTATGATAAGAAATAAATTTGAGAACTTGGTGACAACTGGCACGATTGAAGGGAAAAGAACACGGGGAAGACAGAGAAGCAAATACCTGGATGGCTTGGCCACATGACATGGTCGAGATAAGAACACGGAGCTGATCTAAGACTCTGGGATCGAGTTAGATGGCGAAACAAAACCCCCAAGCTTGTGGCATGGCATATGATCATGATGAATGTTCTTTGTGGCAAAGGCAGACTGCGTCATATTGTCTAAATCACACTTCAGGTGCGAGAACTTCAGTAACCCCTCCCCACGTCACCTAACGGCATACGTTGAGTTGAGTTGAGTTGAGCTAAAAAAAAAACCACATCACTGCACTCAGGAAATTCCCACACGCGCTCCGTCCCCTCGTTCAACAGCCAGCGAAGAGTCATACTACTAATGATTCCAACTGCCATCTCATTGAATGTTCTTCTGGTCTTCCCTCTCAGTTTTGAGGTTCGCCCAGAGCCCCTGCCGATCCTCCGCCATATCATTCTCTCCACATGTGGGTGCTCAATCTGTTCCACCGCTTTCTCCGCCTGGTCCCACAGGCGCCCGACCACCTCTCAATTGTCAATGACATAAGTGAAAGGCAACATCATCATCATCAACAACAACAACAACAACAACCCACGGTGTGCTGATTGGTGTTGACAAATATGGGATTTAAACCATGTACCCAGTACTACTAACAGCTGGCATTGGGCTACAACTGACTATGCCTCTCTGATGTAAACCTCCAATCTGGTATTCCACACATATCTCGCAGCTGAGCTTGGAGATAAGAGAACTCTTCAACACTTCTCTCCGGTGACAACATTTCTGCTACAGTTTCCAGGACCTAACCTCTGCACTAAAATTCCTTGGGAATTGCCCAGTTAGCAAGCACTTGCTGTCTTTGGAGCTTGGATGGCGTTATACCCAGAGTTTGCTTGCCCACCCGGTGATCATGTTTTCGAATTCCCTTAACATAGACATTTTCCCCATTTATCTAGGCTCTTAGATCGACTGAGCCTAAAATGAGTAAAAGAAATTACTAGAGAACTAAAGAGGTCGGGTGATAATGACTAAATAATTTATGAAGCGCTGAATTATCTACAACTATGTCGTTAGCACCATGTACCCATTAAGCCTCATAACGTGAAACTGAATTCTTTACTTGTTATAGATGTTTCTTTTCTATTCAACACTCTATTGTCCGTACTTCAAGAGCTGAATATTGAAGAAGGTTGGCTATTAAAGACGATAAAACAAAGCAAATTGAAATATTTTGGTCACTTGAAAGTTTGGAGAGAACAATAATGGAGGGGTATATGCCTGGGAAGAGAGGAAGAGGAAGGCCAAGAGAAGATGGGTGCAGGATGCAGCGGATGATCTCCAGATGTGTGTATCGGACACGGGCCATCTTGCTTGTGATCGAGAAGTTTTCAGGAAGGTTGTTATGGGAGCGAGGTTCTGCAAAGGACATGCTACTGAATGAATGAACTCTATTGTTTAGATTCAATAGATTCTATCACAATCATATTCTAATGAACTTTCTGCTTATCTATCCGTAAATCTATTTGTCCAGTTGTTATTTGGGTGTATTCTTCTATATTGTTTAGAGTACTTTTCTTCTTTCTGTTTCGCTCTGCATATCTTTTTTTCCTCAATGCCAGGAATAATTTCTGCTGGTATGTGTACCGACCAATACCCGTGAATGTATTCCTCCTGTTGTTACACTGCATCAATATTTTTCTGATGAATGAAATATAATGGGAATTTCCTAATCTCAGGATGCACTAATAATGTTGATTACTTCCTGCTAATGTCAGAGATAATCGCCTTGTCTTCTTCGCTGCTCCTGTCCGAGAGGAGACCGACGTTGTTTTCCTCGACATCCAAATTACTGCTTGCATCCTGTCATGTGAAACTATTTTGTTACTCACGTACACACTAACGCGAGGGCAACGACACCAATACACATACACAGATGTACAAACACGCACGCACACACACACACATTGTTTGCCAAGATATTTTGTCTCAGCAACAAGGAAGCGCAGACATATAATTTACTTTAAACATGCCAGTTTTCGGTAGAATGTTAAGCTTGGGTTTCAATTTCGTTGTGCCAGCTTGCAAAATAAAGACGT
This sequence comes from Cepaea nemoralis, assembly GCA_014155875.1. NCBI lineage: Eukaryota > Metazoa > Mollusca > Gastropoda > Stylommatophora > Helicidae > Cepaea > Cepaea nemoralis. The sequence goes on along the minus strand of JACEFZ010017472.1, from coordinate 45,563 downwards.
TTTCCTTGGAGATTTGGTCTGTCTGCTGTAATTAGCGTAGGGACATTTCTTCCTATTTATCAGAGACTGGAGTGCAAACTGGCAATTACAGAAGTATTCTAAGAGGCCTGGGAGACAGAGCGGGAGAGACCAACTAACGTTCACCAGACTACAGAAAGCCTACTATTCTGGGTGACAGATAGGTAAATAGACAGACATGATGGTATATAGACAAATAATCAGACTGATGGAACCAATAAGGTAGTGCCTAAAGCGATCGATTAATCGATCAAAAGACTAACAAATAAACAGCCACACAAACAGACAGAAATACACAAGGAGACAGACAGGCAGACAGACATATAGACACAGACAGACCGACCTACCGACCAACCGATCGTCGGACGCAACAGACAGACAGACAGACAGACAGACAGGCAGGCAGGCAGGCAGGCAGGCAGGCTAGATAGATAGATAGATAGATAGATAGATAGATAGATAGATAGATAGATAGATAGATAGATAGATAGATAGATAGATAGATAGATAGATAGATAGATAGATAGATAGATAGCGAGCAATCTTTCCTCAATTACAGGGATTTGAAAGTCGATGCCGCTCTGTTTACAGTTGAAATTGCGATGCGATTTTCATCAATAGAGAAATGCGGGGAATGGTATTTGGGCGGGCTATTTTCACAGTGGTATGGAACCCATCTAATTAACACTTGTATGTTTGTCTTGCGGGGATCTGTTGATGCCGGATGTGAACTCTGTGGAAAATTTCAACGCCCACGTGAGCAAGGGAAGAAAAACGTCTAACCCGGAAGGGAATGTGTCTGCGAAAGAGCTAATACGGGATCCGGTTAATAGGACCAAGAGAAGTTTCCTTTTTCTCCCCAGTACAATTATGATTAAATTGAGAGAATGTTGGTTTACCATTCTCAGGAGGCTCTCATTTTGGAGAAGTCGACGTGGCTCAAGGGACAAGATCGCTCGCTCTTACACTTCCGGTTCGTTGATGCCGAGGTAGAGGGTTCAACCCTACACTGGCAGTCCGGTGGACTTAACTGATTAAATGTCATAGGGTGATTAATCTTCTTAAGCCACTTCCCATATCTGCCATATACTTATATATATCGTCAACATGTTGTCATTGCAAACTGCTGTCTCAATTTAGATATATCTATAATAGCTTTCCCTAAGCAACTTTCTGTAAATTAATATATAATACGACGTGTCGCTACTTGCTAACAACTTTTAGGTCATAACTGTGACACACCCCTACTTCTAATTTTCCGCGATCTATTTTTGTTCGGCACAACCTACTTTTTGTTTGCTACTTAATTTGCTAAACATCGACTTTTCTATCAGAAAGCAATAGCAAAATTTTGAACTTAAAATTGCATTAAAAAACCAGCCTTAGATGGATCTCAACGTCCTGCAAAGTTATCTTCTTCTTCTGGGCATTAGGTTGGGATCTGTTCTCAAGGACTTGCCTAAATCTCGGTAGGATAAAATTTTCAGCCTTAGATCGTATGCCAGCCTGGATATAATGCCACCATATATATTATCCTAGCCTAGATCTAATGCCAGCCTGGATATAATGCTAGTGCATATCTTCTCCCAGCCCAGATATCATGGTAGCCTAGATATAATGAAAGCCTAGACATAATGCCAGCCTAGATCTTAACCCAGCCTAGATTTAATGCCAGCCTAGATCTTATCCCAGCCTAGATCTAATGCCAGCCTAGATCTTATCCCAGCCTAGATCTAATGCCAGTCTAGATCTTATCCCAGCCTAGATCTAATGCCAGTCTAGATCTTATCCCAGCCTAGGTCTAATGCCTGCCTAGATCTAATGCCAGCCTAGATCTTATCCCAGCCTAGATCTAATGCCAGTCTAGATCTTATCCCAGCCTAGATCTAATGCCAGTCTAGATCTTATCCCAGCCTAGGTCTAATGCCAGCCTAGATCTTATCTCAGCCTAGATCTTATCCCAGTTTAGGTCTAATGCCAGCCTAGATCTTATCCCAGCCTAGATCTAATGCCTGCCTAGATCTAATGCCAGCCTAGATCTTATCCCAGTTTAGGTCTAATGCCAGCCTAGATCTTATCCCAGCCTAGATCTAATGCCAGTCTAGGACTAATGCCAGCCTAGGTCTTATCCCAGCCTTTATCTTATACTAGCCTAGATCTAATGTCAGCCTGGATCTAATGCCAGCCTAGATCTAAAGCCAGCCAAGGTCTAATGCCAACCTATATCTTATCCTAGCCTAGATCTTATCCCAGCCTAGATTTAATGCCAGCCTAGATTTTATCCCAGCCTTGATCTTATCCCAGCCTAGATCTAATGTCAGTCTGGATCTAATGCCAGCCTAGATCTAATGCCAGCCTAGATCTTATCCCAGCCTAGATCTTATCCCAGCCTAGATCTTATCCCAGCCTAGATCTTATACCAGCCTAGATCTGAACCCAGCCTAGGTCTTAATCCAGCCTAGATCTCATACCAGTCTAGATCTTATCCCAGCCTAGATCTTATACCAGCCTAGATCTTATCCCAGCCTAGATCTGATGCCAGCGTAGGTCTTATCCTAGCCTAGATCTAATGCTAGTCTAGGTCTAATGCCAGCCTAGATGTTATCCCAGCCTAGATCTTATCCCAGCCTAGATCTTATCACAGCCTAGATCGTATCCCAGCCTAGATTTTATCCCAGCCTAGATCTTATCCCAGCCTAGATCTTATCCCAGCCTAGATCTTATCCCAGCCTAGATCTTATACCAGCCTAGATCTAATGCCAGCCTAGATCTTTTCCCAGCCTATATCTTATCACAGCCTATATCTTATCCCAGCCAGGATCTTATCCCAGCCTAGATCTGAACCCAGCCTAGATCTTAATCCAGCCTAGATCTCATACCAGCCTAGATCTTATCCCAGCCTAGATCTTATACCAGCCTAGATCTTATCCCAGCCTAGATCTGATGCCAGCGTAGGTCTTATCCTAGCCTAGATCTAATGCTACTCTAGGTCTAATGCCAGCCTAGATGTTATCCCAGACTAGATCTTATCCCAGCCTAGATCTTATCCCAGCCTAGATCTTATGCCAGCCTAGATCTCATGAAAGCCTAGACCTAATGCCAGCCTAGATCTAATACCACTCTAAATCTAATGCCAATCTATATCGTACCCCAGCCCAGATCTAATGGCAGCCTAGATATAATAAAAGCCTAGATCTTATCTCAGCCTAGATCTTATCCCAGCCTAGATCTTATCCCAGCCTAGATCTTATCCCAGCCTAGATCGATTGCCAGCCTAGTCAGTACGTGCTGTGCTGAATCCTGACCTTAGTTACACTGTAAAACCTTCCTGTAGATGGTGATAGTACGTGCACTTGCTTGCCAACCACATCTGAACTTCATTCCTAAGTATTTAGAGGTCTAGATTTGTTTAACCAGTATACCTTTGCTGTCAACTCAGTACCTGACGTGCTTGCTTGCTTGTGTTCGCTGGCTGTGAACTCCAGCGTGAATTCCTGTATGTCGGATGAAGACATCCTAGTTGACAACATCAGGGTGATGTCATACAGGACCTGAGGTTTACGTGAGTATCCGTTGTCCCGAGTTTGGCTTATTGGTGTGCAGAGTGGTGGTTCCTCGCCGTGCAGGCAGACACTCTCCGACTTCGGAGGAAAAGCACCTGACGTGTTTCTAGGAAGAAATAGGAATGTGGGAAGAAGCTAGTCACTTTACAATATTACCGTGACAAAATGTGTATGTGAAGGTGTAATGTTCCGCATTATATGTTATATAAATATGTTTAACCTTTCCTTTGGAGTAAACTAGACAGACGGAGAGAGGGATCATGCTGCGTTGTGCAACACATGGTTTTTAAATTCAGTCCAAGTTTTGTGTTACGGAGAGGTATAACTATCGTCTGTCAAAACGGCAAGGTGGCTGTCATATATCTTTAGCCTGCTCAAATAATTAGGCTGGCTGTAGCATAGCACGTTTATAATTAGAAAAACAAAAATAAACATAAACAAATGTTTCCACTTAAAAACATCAAAATATTCTTATAGGGTTGCACAAAAACATGTCCATCTCTATGGCTGTGAAGCAGGTCTGTTCTGTGCTGGGTCTCCAGCCGGTTACATCCCAAGATGCCTTTCCTCGGATGCAAAATGCCAGTACCTGTCTTGCTCATCCAGCTGGTTTCTGAGCTTGGAGAGAGGGAGGAGAGCTCAAGAGCGTAATCCGAAGGGATGTGGAACTTTGGTAACGGGTCATAAAGCAGGTCTCTACATCAACCTGTCTCCGATAGATACAAACCTGTTGTAGGGCTTGGACAGCATGTACGCCAAACCCAAGCAATCAGATAGCCAGCCAGCCAGCCAACAAGCCAGCCAGCCAACTAGTTAAGATAGGTCGACAGAGGGAGTCAATGCTTAGTGGGGTGGCCTTTGAGTGAGTACCTAGGAGATTGGATCCATAGAGACAGGTCGACAACGCAGTACCCACGAAGGTGTCACTATGGTAACAGGTCAGAAGGAAGGTCCCTATATCGACCTATCTCCGAAGTATACAAACCTCTTGTAGGCCCAGACAGCATGTACGCCAAAACCAAGCAACCAGAGAGAGAACCTAAAAAACAACAACCAACCTGATAACAGACACATCAGCCAACCAACCACCCAACCAAGCAAGATAGGTCGAAAGATGGAGACACAGCCTTGTGTTTTTTAGTTTTTCTTTATTTTTTTTGTTGTTGTAAATTTCTCTCGCATTGCACTCAAGCGTATTCCATACAGTACTACTACTTCTAGTGCACTAGACTGATTTGTGCGTGTGGATTAGCTTTCCCTATTACCAGTGTCCCTCGCCATCAGGCTAACCCACTCCGGCTTCAGCTGTACTTCTAACTTACGTCCTCAAGTCAAGGACAAGAAGTCAATATTTTAGTTCAACTTCCGGTGTAAGGATTGAACTCGCTACCTCGGCATCAGCGCACCGGATGTTTAACAACGTGCGCTCTTATCCATTCGGTCTTGCTGATCTCGGGTTTGTGATGTGGTGGCGCCATCATATTGTGTAGGTCTGAGAGCCAGGATAAATATGTAACGAGTCTTTCCTTCATGTTGACAAGCGACGAACATAGGCATCAATAAGATGTATAACACGGATCCGCCACCTTACTACTTTCCTGATACAATCACATACTCCCATTTACTGACACATACACAACACCTCTGAAACAGCACGTCCCCAAAATGTTACGCACCGAAGTAACCTTTGCCGGCTGCGATCCAGCAGGTTTAAGTTCTCGATATATCAATATCGCTTGTCGGTTTAATTCAGTTCGTTTCGACAGTTACATCGATTATACGCTCCAAATTGATCCGCCCTGTAACACCGCAATTGTTTTGATGTGTGTACATTTGGCATCTGAAAACTGGGTCATCTCACTAACGATTTGACAGATCGACTCTTTGTCAGTGATCAGTGGTTAGGAAAGCTGCTACAAACATGAAGCTTCATCAAACGATGTTGTGTTGCAGCACTTTTAATACTCGCCAAAATCACCTCTGACTGATATCAGATCTGCATGTAAAATCATCATCATCAAGAGGTTACCGATTGGCGTTGACGGTTATTTTTAAGCATCTCACATGATCACCCGTCTGAGTTTAAGTCTCAGTGTATGTCCCCATTATGTGTGTCCATGTGATACCATAAGGTGAATTGAGTTGTAATACTTCGTCAAGCAGGCGGCTCAATATATCCGACTTCGATAAACATTTCTTATTGATTTGCTATCCCTGGCCTTAGACTATGCTTAGTCTACCTCAAGGCAGAAGGTTTGGTCTCTTTTCGTCTCGTTCCTATCCATTGACCTGTCAATGACATGGTAAATGCTACCTGTCATGGTAAATGCTAACTGTTGATGCGCTACCGTCGGTATAGCTCTTAGGGTTAGTGGGACACGCGAACCCTGTAAAGTGGAGACATGAAAGATGGGAAGTGACCAAGTCTTTGTCTTTCCTTTGCTCTTCCAATCAAGTTTTATGATAAAATATGTGATATGATCTATAACAACAGTCGAGATTGACATTGAATGATCTATGAATACAGTCAAGATTGTAATTGCGTGATCTTTAAAGGCAGACAGACAGACAGACAGACAGACAGACAGACAGGCAGACAGACAGACAGACAGACAGACAAGCAGGCAGGGAGTCGGGCAGGCAGGCAGTCAGGGAGTCGGGCAGGCATGCATGCACGCACGCGCGCACGCACTTACGCATGCACACACGCATGCACATTCATACATGTTTGTCCATCAAGAATGATGATGACCATTCATTTCATCCGATGGGGTTGAAAGATTGGAGCCGTGAGTTCTAAGATGGCTGATAAGGCCTAGTTTGGCTCGAAATTGTTTTGACAATGTGGGCACAGAATGCTTGACGTTCCAGGAGGAGGATCTCCTGCAGTGGTTTTTCTGTCCAGCCTTTTCTTCACTGCTCTTGCAGTCCTGGTTGCTTTACATGTGACTGCACCCTTACGTAATGATGTACACCACGAATTATGGTCTTTAGCAGCAGTCTCCCAGCTGTCATGGTGAATTCCAAAAGCTTTCAATATACATACATTCACACACACACACACACAAACACAAACACAGACCAGACCAGACCAGACCAGACCAGACCAGACCAGAACAGAACAGACCAGACCAGACCAGACCAGACCAGACCAGACCAGACAGCATGCATGCATGCATGCATGCATGCATGCATGCATGCATGCATGCATGCATACATACATACATACATACATACATACATACATACATACATACATACATACATACATACATACATACATACATACATACATACATACATACATACATACATACATACATACATACATACATACATACATACATACATACATACATACATACATACATACATACATACATACATACATACTGCCAGGATATGACTGGACTATCTGAATGAGCTGCTATCGATACTTGTGTAGCATCACTTCTCGTGTCCAACAGGGGATGATTCATTCTTCTCTTCTTCTCCAGTCAGAACCCTGGTCATCTCGCAGCACCTGAATATATCATGGTTGCTCAATCATACGTCATAAACCTCACCCACTCGAACTCCAGTTAACTCGAACAAGAGTGAACACAAAGACTGTTATAAGTTTTCTACGTATAATATACACAATCACATAATCAAAGAAACCATCACTTATTCGACAGTCACATCACATTACACTACATCACAGATTAAATGCGTGGTTCAATGTAGAGCCATAACGCTGTCTACTTTTCACCATGTCCACACAGGACGATGGATCAACGCCGACTCACTTGTCCCGAGCTCACTTCCTATCACCTGGGAAGTGAGTTCCAACGTTTTTCACGTTGTGTGGAAAGCCTCTGCTTTCCACCTTCTCGTGTTCAATTCTGAACACAGTCGTAACCTGTAATCTGTGACCTAGGCTATAACTGAACCATGCCATGACGTCGTCAGGCTCATGGCACATACATACATACATACATACATACATACATACATACATACATACATACACACACACATACATACATACATACATACATACATACATACATACATACATACATACATACATACATACATACATACATACATACATACATACATACATACATACATACATACATACATACATACATACATACATACATACATACATACATACATACATACATACATACACATACAATACATACATACATACATACATACATACATACATACATACATACATACATACATACATACATACATACATACATACATACATACATACATACATTTTTTGTATATACTTTCGGATGCAAATTTGGGCATAAATTGTATGTTCAACAAGATTGTAAATTTGTCACGTTACTAACACATTGTAACAAATTGTGTGTCTGATAACTCATTGTCATTTAAACATTCCATCATGTCTTCGTTAAACGACTTCATCGAGATGGGTTTAAAACTAAAGTTAACTGGTGACGAGTTAACAAAGTGGAATCAAACAAAGTATTCTGAATACCACGAACGCGAGGAAAGAGCGGCTGAAAGAGCATTAAAACAGGCAGAACTAGAATTAGATACTGAATTGAGGAGGGCAGAAATAGCAGCTCAAAGTAAACGAGAGGAGCTTGAATTACAACTCAAAATTAAACAGCTGGAAACCGATGCTGCCATAGACAAAGAGTCTAAGAAATCTGAAAGACTGGAAAAAGTAAACCAGTACAAAAAGTATCAAGGTATTGTGAGAATTATACCTCAGGTGACTGCATTGCAAGCGTTCACACCAGAATTTTGAAACCTTAATGGACCACTATCATGTCCCAGTTTCTGAATGGAACATTATTTGTATGAGGAGTTTGTCAGGGAACCTCTGAAGTCATAGAGACTATCCCCAAAGACCTCAGAAAAGATTACCACTATCTAAAGTTAAAAATTATGGCACATTTTATGCTAGATGAGGCAGGTTACAGAGAACAGTTCAGCAAAATTGAGTCCAAAACCTACTCAAACGTTCTCTGATTATATCTCCGTAGTCCGAGACGTATTTACAAAATGGCTTTCAGCAGCAAAAGTAAATAAAGACTTTCATAAGTTAGAAGACCTCATCATCAGGGATAAAATCATCACATCCTTCCATCATCATTTTCAAAATTTTTGCTAGAGAATGAATGTACGAGTGTCAGAACAGATTGACGGACGTGGTTCGGCTTAATATCAGCAATAAACATTGTTTTGCTAGTGAGCTACTGATACAAACTTCGTAGCAGCTGCTAACTATGAAAAACCTCGATCAGAACCCTACAAAATAGGCCAAAGAACATATAAGCCTACTTCTGAGAAATACCATCCTTGTAGATTTTGTAACATTTAACACCACCAAGGTGAAATGTGTGCCAGAATCCGGCAATCTTACATACTTAAAGAACTTCATAAAATAGTCGGATAAGGAACGTAATACTTTAAAAAGCACGAAAATGCTTCCTCTGTAAAGCGTAATAAGGCCACTGGCCCGTCATGCGTGTAAAGGAAGGCAAATGACAAAGAAAGCAAATGCCGCCTTATGACAGTTTCATCATCAGATGAAGAACATTCAGAAAATCACCCTGTGAAACTCAGCACAGGCTTTTGACATGTTTAATTCACATAAAGTGTACTATTTGGAATACCTTTATGAACGATGGCATTTTAACATGCGGCCCCTCCATTCCTATTGCCAATGAGGAAGCTAATTTGGTAATAGATTTCAAAGGCAGAATAAACATCCACCAGGGATATGTGAATGGCAAGCCTGCAACAGTCCTTCGTGACACCGGATGTTCTCTTATAGGGTTAAAGAGAAAGTTCATAATGCCTACAGACTATACAGGCAGGCACGTAACATGCAGAACATTCTCTGGAAATATCGAAAAGTACCCATAGCATGGGCATATATTCAAGACACCATTCCTCACTGGGAAAGTAAAATGCGCTGCATTAACTAACCCTGTGTGTGTGATATTATCATTGGGAACTACCAGAGGTGAACGATATGCCTCATGATATTACATCTGTTTGCATTGATGATAACATAACATCATCACCATCACATGTCATCATTGAAAGTATGTATCACCAATGAATGTATGGTAGCTAATGGAGCATAACGTCTCATGAAATCATTGACCAAAATGTTTCATCACCACCTGATATCATTGAATGTGTGAACGCAGTAACCAGATCTACTGCTAGAGTGCAAGATGAAATTAATCAAACTGAGGCGATATAAATGCTTAGCCCAGTGATACTGCCTCCTAAAACCATGAAGGAGAATTTTGTAGCAGCCCAAAAGGCTGATCCTTCATTATCTAAATATTTTAATCTGATCGGCCAAAAGCCAAAGGTAACTAAACATGCAAGATGGCATTTTGCTCTGAAAAATTGCATCCTCACCAGGTACTATACCAGAGGTAACAGCACCACAGAGCAAACGGTTTTGCCAATTGAATACCGTAAGCAAGCCTTACATCTTGCCCATGATATACCTCTTGCAGGGTATATGGCATACTCCAAGACCAGATCAAGATTACTAACACAGTTTTATTGGCCAAGATTCTGCAATGACATTAAGCAATATTGTAGAAGTTGTGAATATCTGCCAAAAACTAGTGAAGAAAGGTAACACCCACAGGCCAAATTACAAATTACCGACTTAGCCAGTCTACCTTTTGAGGAAATATCTGTCGACATAGTGGGCCCTCTGAATCAATAACATCCAGAGGGAATAGATTTATCGTTACCATCATCGATTTATGTAGCCGCTGGCCTGAAGCGATTCCTTTAAAGAACATACCTGCCAATGATATTATGGAAGTTTTCTTCCATATATTCTCACGAATAGGGTTTCCAGACACTATCCTATCAGAATCGGGGAAGCCAATTCATTGCATCATCTACTCAAGCTTTCCACCAAAATGTTAGGGGGTGAAACAATGTTTCAATTCACCATACCATCCTCACTCAACGGAAATCATAGAAAGTTTAACGGCGATTTGAAGTGTAACAAATCGAACTCATATAAGATGACTTGACTCAATTGGTTCTTTATAAAAAAAATGGTTTATTCATCTTGATGACAGCTTGACCTGACATGGCGTCCCCACAGTTCTGTCCTTGGATCTTGACTTCCCTTCGACAACCAACTACGTCACGACTTGAGCATCTCTCTTCCCATTCTCTCCCGATGCTCAATCGTGCTGTAGCTTTTCCCACTAGATACTAATACTCCACTACTGTTACACCTCCCTATGTTTTCTAAAGACTTTTTCCTATAAAGGAAAAAATCTTTACTCCTAATCCCTTCACTCTATTACCTTTTTCCTTACCTCTCACAGTTCCTCTAATCTTCCCCAAACCAACTCCAACTTAAGTAACTATTCTATTTTTTAACTCTTTCCCGTGCTATATAGTCAACCCACTTCTTCTTCGTTTCTGGCCCTTCAAAAACATAACATATTTACATATCCTTAATAACATTTAAACCTCAACTTTATACAATACATCATAACACATCTTCTTAAATACTTCTTCTTCTCTTCATAAGCAATCCGCTTACAATTTCAAACGCTGTACTCATCTGATACCAACTCGCTATTTTCATCACCAACCCCACTAATTCTCCACTTTTAATCAACCTGAAATCACTCTCACACGATAGAAAGACAAAGAATCGGTGGCCACCGGTATTTAAAGAAGCAGTAGAACTCTTTCACCCAAAGACCACACTCAACTAAATCACACACCCCTTTACCCCCCTATGTCATTTGAGACTTTATGTAATAAAGTCTAAAACAATTATATCTCCTATAGTACCACTCATTATGGTAACCTTTTACGCTGCTATCTACAGCATCAAATACCAACCAAATGTCTATATATTACAGACACTACTAATTTTATAGCTCTGAACCTTATCTCAACCTCACATTGTAATGTTAACCACAAAACACATCCCGAGGACACAATTAAAAACCTGTTCCAATACACATCACCTCACATAATATACCTTAGTCAAAAATTCTCTCTTAATGTCCATTTCTTATGGGCATATCTACTAAAACCTCCAGCTGTCAATTTATGCCGTTATCAACAGCAACCATATACTACCCCTGAACTCGTGTGTGTGATTGCTTGCAACTAACTTTCAGTCCATATATCACGGACTCTCAAAAATCCCATGTCATTATGTTTCCGCTATGTTCATTTCTCATTAACAGCCCTTTACTATTGTACTGTTATCTACAGTGTCTAATCAAACATGGATCCAATTCATGTTTATTCTTTGTCTGGGGTAATCTTCTTATTCTTCTATAACCCAGCAATCTCGTGTATATCATGGCTCTTCTGACCCCATGGAAACTATGTTCCAAAACTTTTCTCACATTTACCCCACTGCTATATTCATTAATCTTTTCTTCTCCCATATGGCTTCCAACCCATATATTTCCAATCAATGCTGACTTTAGTGTAACTCTAAACTTTCCCATAACCATCCCCGGTATATGTTTCCACTACTTCATAACCATATCAACCTCATTACGCTGATTACTACAGCAATATAATACCCATAACTTATTCTTCACAAAGAGAATGTGTCTCTCTATTAGCTCTCAGTAGCTTTTATTAACTCTTTTCTGAACGAAGGGTCCTAATTAAAGCCCCATGTATTGTCTTTATTCTAGACAAAACCCTGTAAATTAAACATAACTTAATTAACTACTATTTAACATACAAAACAGCGAAATAAAATCACAACAGGATATCATATCCCCCCAAATTTTTATAACATCATTTATGTTTCCCCTCATCTCAATTAAAGGTATGATGATGATGGTGATGATGATGGTGATGATGATGGTGATGATGATTAAAATAATAAAACATACATCCTAATCTATTTTTACCTAATACTACTGGTCTCTTTTACGGACCAGTAGTTTGTATGGACAATTCTAAGAACACAATAATCCTATTCTAAAATAATAACAATCATTTTACAGGACCAAATCAAGCAAAAAAAAACATATTATATATGAGGTATTAAAACTCAGACTCAATAAAACAATTGTCTTCTCGCTAAAGAGAAGGTTTTCAAAAAAAATATAACTCCCTTAAAATTAACTACGTACAGTGACCCATCAACATTGGCCTCCTATACGAATTAATGTAACACATATCTATTCATACAAGTCATTCGACTATTTCTATAACCGAGAAACCAAAACACTTCACTGCCACGTATGTATATCTGTTAACTACAGACTAATTTCTTGTCTTAGAACAATATCTGTTCTCTCTACTCACAAAAAAATCATTAATCAACAATGACAGTACTATCATTGATTCTCTCCCCTCATAACTTTCTATCTTTTTCTAGCTTAACTCTTAACACATCATAACCTTCGGAATATCATCTTAAATAAGCACTGTAACTACAGGTCAACTCACTTTATCTATTACCTAACTGTGGCGATTATCTCCATGTCATCTCAATGTACCAGCCGTCATCTATCTACTAATTAACCTGTGGCTCGGCACACCAATTGTTTCCCTTGGCTTTGTACCAAACATCACTATAACTTCTTAATCATTATTACCGTTATCTACGGTATCTCCACCCTCCTACGTCCAACAAAACTTTGTCTATTTACTATAGACCTCTCACCAATACATCTACTTCCTGTCCTGATAACTAATTCAACTTTTAAGTTTCTCGTCTATCCGACGCAATTAATATTTCATTCTCCTGCATCAGTACTTTCTATATCTCACCACCATTACCTCAAGTCTCTCCTATCCTTTTCACATCGTGACGACAGTTAAACCAGTCACACTTATCGGAACACCTTTTCTAACATTCATTTACCTCATCTTGTTTACCTCCGTATCTTTCACTCCTCTTCCTATTTATCGGGATTCTTTCAGAACAGCAACCCACGCCAGTTATAACTGACAACGGACCTCACTTTCCTCATTTCTCCGTATTAGGCATTCCTGCTTCGACATGTCCCTGTCAAGAATACTAAACATGTTTTATGAAACGTCATTCAGAATATTAACTCTCTTTCCGTCAACCTGTCATACCACTTCCATAATTTCTGTCCAAGATCACACATTCCAAACAAAATACATCACACTTTAGCACAAACAAAACAGAGGCAACGACTATAACTAAAGAAGAACAAACAACAACAATTCAGCTAAACGAAACGACACAAATGATATTGACAACAGGTGTAACAAGGCTATTCAACTCTCTGGACTTATCAACCACTCTTCGCATATTCACTCGGACAGTGATACCCAACCTCGCTCTCATCTCACGAGTACTCTCGCATCGCGACAACCTAACGTGTCCATACTATTACTACAAAAAAAACAATTTTGACGCACATTCCAGCAATCACTCACCACTATCTAAGCGTATCTCCTCCACACACATTGACACAAGATATATCAGCGCAACTCTTACATTTTATCTATGTATTTCACTTAGGCGACGTCACCACACCTATATCCTACTTCACTCATCGCGACGAACACCTGTTTGACTACAGTTATACTCACGTACGACTAAACACCTCGCACATGCATGCTGTACTTATCACTTGTCGACGTCCATATGTCTTATTTCTACTTTTCTCAATCATTCACTCCTATACGAAGGTCAGACCCTACACATTACCTCTCGCAACTTATATTGCTTTCACAGCACTATCTACTATCTCTTCAAAACAAACCTCATTCTGGTGAACCACTAACCTCGTAACTATCATTCTATACTTCTCCACACAACAACTTTCTCAGACTTAATCAGCTCTTCTTTCTCTACAAGCACGACGTAACTCGTATTCTTCAAGCATCACTTCTACAGTCTTTTACTCTTAATATTCTTCGCGTTCAACTAGCTATTTTACACACAGGATACTCAATTCCTCCTCAACCTATATCTCCTCACCAGACACTCTCGGTTCACCTGTCAACAATACTATACTTTCTTCTCAAACCAACAAGCAAAACTATCTCGGACATCACGTCATAGCTCTGAGTCGAACCATTTCTAGTACGAACATTCATACTTAGTTTATCTCTCACCCTCTACTAATTCTGTGCTGAATCTACTCTACTTTAATCACACCATTTATACATCACTCTACGTGATTAATTCTCTGTAACTATCCATTCCGGACAAAGGAGTATTTTTACCTAGTTTACTCTCCCTACATCACAACCAAACACACGATATCCTGTATTACGTAATCCACGTAGAATATCATTTGCCGTACTTCTCTATCCTCAACAACACTATCGCCTATCCTGTACCATGTGATGCTACACCAAAAAATTCATCTGCCTATTTTAGACAGCTCATATATCTATATGCTCAAACCTCAATTCTTCTCCTCAGCCAAAATTATTCCATATGTCCTTCGTCACCCGAAGAATTTTAACAGTTATAGAGTGTATCCAAGTCAAATATTTCATTGTCTCTCAATACATTAGTATGTCTCTCTCTAATTATGTCATCTTCACTATCTGTTGTTAACCTGTTGTTAAAGTACTCAGGTCTTAATTCTCTGAGTTTTCTTATGTTATCTTCTGTCGTCGAGGAGTAAATTCCCGCTATCTGTCTATCACTATTCTTCTTCTTAAATGCTTTCTTCTTATTTCCTTTATTTGCGTCAGGTCTGCTCACTGTTTCCTGTATACCTTACGTAACGTTTGCACCTCCCCATCTCGTCTTCAGATGACACACTGATAATAGTTCCCTCATCAGATTCATAGTAGTAGTTCACTGCAGCCACGTCGATCCTATTCCCATAGTCGCTTTTAGAACGTCTGACTTTCTTTCTCTTTCTTGGTATTCGTCTCTTAGCCTTCCCTACTTTCTTGTCATATAAACTGGTATCTAGTTCTAAAGAGTCACTAACCAAAACTCTGTCCGTTTGTCCACCAGCAACTATACCGTATGAGGGAACATCACGCTTCGAGTTGGGATCTGCTCGTAGTGCAATTCTTTCATTCTCCGAATCATCAGTATTTATATCTGTTTCAGCATCTGTTTCAGCATATGCGGCGGTAGAAATATCTTCTCCGTAACCTGAACTCTGACAGCTAATATTTCTACACCATTTGGGGATTAAGTTTCATGTCTATACCTGAGGAACTTGACATAGCAGTACCTCTATTAACTATCATACTACTATTTCTTTCTTCAATACTTTTCCTCTTTGGCTTCTTTTCGCCTTTGACTCTCGTCTGTCCTATCTTTCTTAAGTTCAACCTTGTCTCCCTTAGTCAAGTGAGTTGGTTTTGACTGAGTCTCTATTAAGTCAGTTTGACTTCCCTTTGTTATCTTGCCGGCTGGTTGTACCTGGACCTTTTTCTCTACTGTATCTACCTGAGTCTGTGTACTATTTTCTATCGTATTACCTGCCTGCGTCTGTGTCTCTCGGTTTCTTTTCTTTACTAATATCGTCGTCTTCTTTTCCTGTTCAATCCTAATATTGGCAAGTACTTTAGGAGTCGTTGAATTCTTATCTTTGTGTTCTACTCTGTCCTTCGATCCTGACTTCAAATATTGTCTTTGTCTCTTTTCAAACCAGTCGTTACGTCTTTTTCTAGCGGTTGCACTGTGAGAGGGCCAGCCCCATGATTTCCTTGAAAGGTTTCTCTCACGCCCATTTTTGTATTTATAACAACTATACCAGTCCGACCTTTCACCATTATGTCTGTTCTCACCGTCTTTTACCCCACATACATCAGGTCTTGGTTCATAATAGTCATATTGTCTTCTGTCTTTATTAAGCCATGGCCGTCTCCTGTTATTCTTTCCTACTCCATTACAGTCTACCATAAATCTATAAGGGTCTTGTCCAGTCGTTCTGTTCTGTAACGTTTCTACAAAATTTTCTACTTCATTAACTGCTATCTTTAACTCTCTCAACCATGTACTGATACGTTGTAATTCTACATGTAGGTAATTCATTTTAACTTCTTTGTAATTTATATCAATCTTAAAACAATATTCCTACTTCTTCTTCTGCATATTCCTTGGTACCTGGAAAAAAAACTCGAAGTCTTGAGCCTAGCTGAAATTATGCCTGTTTCTCCACTGTGCTGTAATGGGTCTGTCACGCTGAAATATTTCTATATATAGCAATAAAATCAATTTCACACTTGTAACCAGCTAGATTAACAATATGATCGTATTCAGTTTACACAACAGAATTATTCAATTAGTCAATTGTACGTAAAATAATATTTAAAGTTCAGCAATTACCCTATTTTGCTCCCGATCCACGAAAGACGGATTCTTCTATGTTCGTTATCAGGTAGAATTCAAACACCAGGAGTCTGTGCCAGTTGAAACGCTCTTCCAATCGAACACGCTTCAGGTATCACCAGGTAATTAGGGAGTTTCTTCTTCTCCACGTCTCAGTAACTTCAACCCCTGGTTGGGTCCCTACCAGACTTCAGCCTTCTTTTCACCCGATAACAGGGCACATCAAAGCGACGTCTTGAGAACGACTCATACGTAACAGAGCCCTTTTTTCTTGTTGAGGTTATCTTTCCAACCGAAAATGAAGTCCTTGGCGTCTATGTCTCTGTCTACTGAGTTTGAGAAACCCGGTACTCGAGTACTTGAACCAAGATCGACAAAGCGGCTTCAGTAAGGACCAAAAATGCTCAACTGGGCTCGATAGGCACGACTGTACTCCACAGGCCTCGATAGGGCACGACAAAACTTCACAGGTCTCAATAGGGCACGACAAAACTTCACAGGCCTCGATAGGGCACGACAAAACTTCACAGGCCTCGATAGGGCACGACAAAACTTCACAGGCCTCGATAGGGCACGACAAAACTTCACAGGCCTCGATAGGGCACGACAAAACTTCACAGGCCTCGATAGGGCACGACAAAACTTCACAGGCCTCGATAGGGCACGAAAAAACTTCACAGGCCTCGATAGGGCACGACAAAACTTCACAGACCTCGATAGGGCACGACAAAACTTCACAGGCCTCGATAGGGCACGACAAAACTTCACAGGCCTCGATAGGGCACGACAAAACTTCACAGGCCTCGATAGGGCACGACAAAACTTCACAGGCCTCGATAGGGCACGACAAAACTTCACAGGCCTCGATAGGGCACGACAAAAAGGATCAGCTAGCGGCTCTCATATGCAGTGGAGCCCCAAAGATAGTCTGACTGCGTCCAAAAAAAATATAGGTCAATCGATGAAAGAACGAGGTATTTATCTGCTGTCCTGATTGTTAATGGTCATTTCCATTATTTTGCCTTGATGATATAATTTGTCCGAACTCAAGATGGAAAAATTTTGAATTGTAGTCACGTAAGTCTTAAAGTTTTTGTTTCTTTTGAGTAACCTCTGAAACTTTTGTTGGAGGCGAGTAAATCTTAAAGTCTTTAATTAACCTTTGCAAATTTTGATTGAAGGCAAGGGCTCAACTTGATGGAGTTATTTGAAAATTCTTGCTCACCTGAAAATTTGTAGTAGCATGATGACCCAGGACCGACCTTCAGCAAAATTGTTGTTCGTTGTATCAAACTGGCTCGACTTTCAGCAAAATGATGACACTCGCAGGCACCGCACTCCTTATATCAAACTAGTCTTCATGCCGTTCTTGACAAGTACTGCCTGTACAGCTGAAAACTTTGATAGGAGGTCTGTACTTCTCACCTACAATATTGGCCATCTTTCCAAGTTCTTTGGTTTACGTTCAACTTGCGTGTAGAATCGTGCTGAAATAACTCTGTCTCCGGACAATTGGTTTGAGCAGAACAAGGACCTTTTACATTTTGAAGCTGCCTCTTCGAGTTTCTTCAAGGTGTCGACGTAGATAGTGGTTTGTTATGACTCCCGCCGCGACAATCTCCAACTAAGCATCCTGGATCTTTGGCACCATTTCGCTATTGTAACAAAGCGAACTCATATAAGATGACTTGACTCAATTGGTTCTTTATAAAAATGGTTTATTCATCTTGATGACAGCTGGACCTGACATGGCGTCCCCACAGTTCTGTCCTTGGATCTTGACTTTCCTTCGACAACCAACTACGTCACGACTTGAGCATCTCTCTTCCCATTCTCTCCCGATGCTCAATCGTGCCGTAGCCTTTTCCCACCTAATACTAATCCTCTACTTCTGTTACAGAAGCATATGCTTGCTAAAGTTACGCAAGAATATCCCAAAAACTGGGACGTATATTTGCCTGCTATACTTTTTGCGTATCGCGAAGTCCCACATTCTAGTACTGGGTTCTCTCCTTTTGAACTTATCTATGGTGCCAAACCACGTGGCCCATTGAGTATCTACCATTCAATGTTAACTGAAGCCACCCCTTTACTTAAACCCATATCATCATACGTATATGTAACATCATTGCGTGAAAGAATCATCAAATCTTGTACTATTGCAAAAGAAGCACTAAAACTATCTGGTGCTACATATAGACAATATGCAGACAAAGGTAACAGGACAATAACGTTGACACCTGGACAGGACGTACTTCTTCTCTTACCTAGTGACCGACACTTATTGACTGACTCTTGGCAAGGACCATTTAAAGTAATCAGACAGATTTCAACGGTAGACTATGAGATTCAAATAAAAGACAAACATAAAATATTCCACATCAATATGCTAAGACCATACTACAACAGAGACAACGAACAAGACGATACAACTGAATGTACAGTTATAATAGACCGTGAAGATGACGAAGATAGTGACGAAATTCCAACACCTGCATTAGACACGACAAACTGCTTGAAGGAAATCAAAATAAACCCAAATTTAACTCAAGCAGAAACAGACAGCTGCAAACATCTCATACAACAGTACAACACCATCTTCTCCAACAACCCAGGACAAACAGAATTAGTACAACATCACATCACGCTCACTTCAAACACACCAATAAAATGCAGACCTTACACCATTCCATTACATTACAAAGAAAACTTACATCAAGAGATCATTAGCTTAGAAAAAAAACACCATCATTAGACGATCCCAATCACATTTTTCATCTCCAATGGTCATGGTACGCAAAAAGGACAACACGATAAGACTCTGTGTAGATTATCGAAAATTAAATAAAATAACACTTTTAGATCTGGAACCAATGACCAACTGCGAAGATCTACTGACAGAACTGACAGACTCTAGGTACTTTACGAAGTTAGATATAACTAAAGGTTAGTGGCAGATAACGGTACACGAGCAGAGCAGACATCTAACAGCCTTTGCCACACCTTGGGGACTGTACGAATGGTGCAAATTGCCATTTGGGCTAGTCAATGCCCCAACGACATTCGTACGCATGACACGACTCTTACTTGTTGACATAATAAACATTATCTGTTACATGGACGACATTTGTGTTCACACAAAGACGATGACAGACCACATAAAGACATTACAGCAGACATTTGAACGGATCAGACAGCACGGACTGACTGTAAAGCCTACAAAAGTTGACATAGCCTATCAAGAAATCTCCTTTTTAGGGTATAAAATATCTAATGGCTTTGTCACGACAGACGATAACATCGTGTCTAAAATACTGAAACTCTCACTTCCGACTACCAAGAAACAAGTCAGAAGTGTGTTAGGACTATTAAATTATTAGAGGTAGTTCATACCAGATTTTGCTGAACTGACAGAAAAATTTACTAACCTACTAACGAAAAACCAGCCTGAAAAGATTGTAAACAATGAATGCCTAAAATTTGCATTCCAGAAAGTGCTATCGTATTTTTCTGAGAATAGTTTAAAGAATCCCATTCTCAAATTGCCAAATTTACATATTCCTTTCAGATTACGCACAGACCCGAGCTCCGTGGCGATTGGGGCAGTTCTGTTACAGGAACATGACAACATTCTACACCCTGTATACTACGTCTCTAGAAAATTGAAACCAAGAGAACGCGCTTGGTCGACACCACAATTAGAAGCCCTTGCTCTAGTGGTGGGTATAACTAAATTGTCCAGATTCCTCCTGGGACGGCATTTTATTGTAGAGTCCGACAATAGTCCATTAAAATTTATTACTTCAGGAGTGCCGACAAACCAGATGATAGCGCGATGGTCACTTTTGCTGCAAGATTACAGCTTTGAAGTGCGACATATCGCTGGCAGAACCAACACGTTTGCTGATCTTTTGTCCCGTTGTCCGAACGACCCAGTAAGCACTAATGTCTGAGTGCAGTGTGTTAGAAAACACTCAGACCAACACAGCCATCAGTGAAGTTTTTTTTTTCAGGAAAGCTGTGTACATCTCATATACGATGTGATAGGGTTCATTCCCACTGCAAATATTTTTTCTTATTTTATTATTAGTGTAGTAATCGTCTTGAATAATTGCGTAGTGTGTGTTAGAAAGCGAACAATATTAATTGTATATATTATGAAACAAGAACAGTGCCACATGCGCTCATAACTTACCTCAAGCGAACTATTCAAGTTATCAGTGGTATCTGCGATTGGAACATATCCAGTGATATTTTAATCCGTGAACGAAAGAGTGAACTGAACTGTGACATTTACACCACTGCAGTCAATCGCAATCCAGAAGTTTTCCAGCGAAACAACGAACACATTAACTATCAGAACAATTTCACATTCCGAATTGCTACATCAGAGCGGAACAAGTGTGTGATAGAATTGTTAACGACATCAGCTGTTCGTGTGTACTTCCGGAGAATTTGTAAATTTAGACCAAAAGTAGCAGACGATAAACAAAACCCTTAAAAATTTATGACGCTTCTAAAATAATTATGAAACACCAATTTCGAATACACGAATTGTGTATTAGTATTTTTCGACTAGTGTAATCTTAGAATCATATCTTGAGTAACTTATTCACACTATCGACATTTTTTCGCTAGTATGGAAAAGCATCAAGCTATGACGCTGAGAAATAGAATAATAATTGTAATAGATTGGATTTGAGATCTTTTGAAATTATGTCCCTTTTCATTTAATTGTTGTTACATTATTACACTAAGGGCGGTAAATTGAAATGTATTCGAATATGTGTTGTATAAAAATAGCCATTGTGTTGCCAGATTGTCAACACTCCAAGAGGTCATCAGCTGGGCATGGTATAGGGTTACCGACATTTTAGACCAACGGAAGAGCTCCCGGCCAAATGAGGCCGGAGCTCGAGCGTTGAATGCGGCTCATAAAAGACGTATTACAGTCTTACCTGATGTTTTTTTTGTTGCAAAAAGCATATTATTTCGTTTTTTTAAGAGGTTGCGAGGTAGTTGCATTGGATGCTGGTGCTACCGATCTGACTGGGTCAATATTGCAACTCAGGTGATCATCCATCGAGAGGATGAAACTTGGAAAGTGGTAAAGATTGAACACCACATGACTTAACATACAACTTGCATTTCTTATGTATTTCTATGCCAATGTACATGACAACAGAAAGGTCGATTCTGACATGGTTAAAAGATTAACCCTTTATCTATGTAGAGTATGCATGAAATATAAAATCTTTCATGAATAAGCCCCGGGGGAGCGTGTCAGAATCTCTAATGTCTCCAACCGAGATGCAGTAACATCGTTACGCCCACCAGGCGAATAGTCTCCAACCGGGATGCAGTAACATCGTTACGCCCGCCAGGAGAGTACCAGTTACCTGCCCGCAGGTTGCTGGCTGACGTGATAGTCAGCGGTCAGGCAAGGACAAAGCAAGACACACGCAGTCCTCGTGAAGCCAATCCACAGGGCAAGCGCTGTGCGGGGAAACCGGCAGACAGCTTGGGAACTCGGACATGACAGGACGTGTGTGTTGAGAAAGGCTTCGTGTAGTTCTGTGCCCGAAAGTCGAGTGCTTGTATATCTTGTGAGATAGACTGTGAAGCTTTGGGTTTTGTCTGTAAGTGTACTGATGTATGGTATATGTATAATAATGATCATCACATGCCAAACTAGACTGTATTGCATGTGAATTGTATATAAATCCATTGAACTTAGTGTCATTGTGTGTCAAGTCCAATCATTTTGTACTTGTACTTGTCTCACATATGTTAGGTCCAACGAGCAAGGTTTAAGATCCTGACAACATACATACATACATACATACATACATACATACATACATACATACATACATACATACATACATACATACATACATACATACATACATACATACATACATACATACATACATACATACATACATACATACATACATACATACATACATACATACATACATACATACATACATACATACATACATACATACATACATACATACATACATACAATACATACATACATACATACATACATACATACATACATACATACATACATACATACATACATACATACATACATACATACATACATACATACATACATACATACATACATACATACATACATACATACATACATACATACATACATACATACATACATACATACATACATACATACATACATACATACATACATACATACATACATACATACATACATACATACATACATACATACATACATACATACATACATACATACATACATACATACATACATACATACATACATACATACATACATACATACATACATACATACATACATACATACATACATACATACATACATACATACATACATACATACATACATACATACATACATACATACATACATACATACATACATACATACATACATACATACATACATACATACATACATACATACATACATACATACATACATACATACATACATACATACATACATACATACATACATACATACATACATACATACATACATACATACATACATACATACATACATACATACATACATACATACATACATACATACATACATACATACATACATACATACATACATACATACATACATACATACATACATACATACATACATACATACATACATACATACATACATACATACATACATACATACATACATACATACATACATACATACATACATACATACATACATACATACATACATACATACATACATACATACATACATACATGCATGCATGCATGCATGCATGCATGCATGCATGCATGCATGCATGCATGCATGCATGCATGCATACATACATACATACATACATACATACATACATCCATACATACATACATACATACACACACACACACACACATACATACATACATACATACATACATACATACATACATACATACATACATACATACATACATACATACATACATACACATGCACACACACACACACACACACACACACACACATACATACATACATACATACATACATACATACATACATGCATGTATGCATGCATGCATGCATACATACATACATGCATACATACATACATGCATGCATGCATGCATGCATGCATGCATGCATACATACATACATACATACATACATACATACATACATACATACATACATACATACATACATACATACATACATACATACATACATACATACATACATACATACGCACTAGATGTTGATGGGTACACACACTCTCTCAAACACACACACAATCTCACATATACATACATATCCACGCGAGATAGACGTTAGCATATATCTCTATTTATGAACAGACATACACGAGACATAACAGACAGGCGGACAGACAGTGTCACGCACCAACACCACGCACCCACACACTGAAGCAAGACATGCAAGACAGCCATTCATTTGTCTCCGACCGCACACGCACAGACACGGGGACAACAAAGACAACGCCCCGTGCGTCATTGTTTGATCAGACGAAAAAAAGGATTTGGTGGATAGACGCGCGCGAGGCGACTTAAAGGAGTCTAGCTTCAGCTGGTCTCTTTTGTTGAGAATCCCCGTCTGTTTGGTTGTCGTCCCGTATCGATGGTGTGTATCTTTGTTCAGGAAATGCGTGTGCCGGTGCGTCAATTCTGTTTGCTCGTCATCATCAACATCACCACTATCATGTGCCATGCCCAGAAGCACGGGTGGAAATGAATCACCATCCCACAGAATCACCTGTCGTGGATCGAGTCTTTCTTGTCCTGTTTTTGTCTTGTACCCAGCCCCGCAAGTTTCATCTTGCTCTTTTCCCATCCATTTTGCTCATTATCACTAAGTTTTCCATTTTATTTCTTCTCATAACTGTCATCTCAACTGTCAAAACTGTCATTTACTGCCTATATAGTACCTTGCAGTGTATGACATGTGAGTCTTGAGCCTGTGAAATTAAGGCCGCCTGGCTAGTGCAGTAGCCGCGAACTCTGCATGCAGGTTAGGATTTTCTTATTGCCCCAGACAGAAAAAAATCCACATCGTACAGATGATTCGAACCCGGGTCTCCTGAAGGACAATCCGGCATTCTAGCCACTTGGTCAGCAGCTCCTCATTCTTCTAATAACGTGTCCACTCGTGCCCACAAATTCTTGACTTTCTAATTTTTGTAATAAATAAATAAATTTTGGATCAGGTCTATGTTCTTGTCCTGATTTTGCCTTGTTCCCAGCCCATCCTTTCATTTATTTCTGTCGTGTTCCCTAGCTCCTTTCCCATCTAATTTGCTAACTGTCACTAAGTTTTCCAGCTTATTTCATCTCATAATGTGCCCAGAAATGCTTGACTGTCTATGTCTATTCTTTTTTCTAATCAATTTACAGTTTGCATGTGTCTCTTAACAAATACAGTACCAAGCAAAAAGTAGGTTTGGACAAAACGGGGTACACGATCAAATGAACAGGCATTATAATGTAAATGTCCGTTTCTGAGCATTAAAATTATGGAAGTTATTATGAAACAAAACAAATAACACTATGACCCTAGAATGGAGATATATCGCAGTCTGTTTAAATGGAAGGTCATATGTGGCGATATACTATCCTTCGGCACTGAATAAGTTAAAGGATTGGTTGGTTTTCTTTTAGTGTATCAGATGGTTCTCCCTCGTTCACTTGCTTTGAACTCTAGTGTTGTCCATAAACGGGCTACTACTTCTAGTGCACTTGACTGATGTTTGCGTGTGG
Organism: Cepaea nemoralis; assembly: GCA_014155875.1. Taxonomy (NCBI): domain Eukaryota; kingdom Metazoa; phylum Mollusca; class Gastropoda; order Stylommatophora; family Helicidae; genus Cepaea; species Cepaea nemoralis. The sequence goes on along the minus strand of JACEFZ010017472.1, from coordinate 19,868 downwards.
ATTGATTAGCTGTCCCTATTATCAGTGCCCCTCGCCATCAAGCGAACCCACTCGGACTTCAGAGGTACTTATAATTTACGTCCCCGAGACAAGGACGAAAAGTCAACATTTTAGTCCAAATGGCTGGTGTAAGGGCGTGAACCCGCTACCTCGGCATTAAAACATCGGGTGTCTGTGTTTATCAGACTTTTCAGCAGAAGCCATACATTCCTTAATTGCTTTCATTTAGCATTGAACAACGCCTGCTCTTTCTTCTCTTGTACTAAGACGAAGTGGCACTCCCTTTATGTTGTCGACATGGGCTGCGCCAGGGGGTCATAGACGAGGGATTGGGCCTCCTCTGTGTCAGGAAGACCCAGCTAGACGGATTAGACCAGGTGCAAAACGAAGCAGTGAGACTCATGCAAGACTGCACAAAAGACACTTGATGCCCGGTCATGCGATACAACATTCATTTACCAACCCGCCCACGCGACCCAACATTACACAGGTTCATGTGTTAGTTAGTGGCATATCCTTTAAAGGACGTCGAAGCCAACCCTAGCCTGTTTGTGATTTCTTGGCAAGTTTACTTTCAACAGTTTATTATTGCTTTCTGAACGACCGGTACTCATAGCATTATATGAAAACCAGCGCAAGACAGTCTGCTTCCAAATCTCCCACGGTTGTGTTTCGAACGCAGTATGCGGGATTATGAATTGCATTTATAACGCCTTCGTCGCAGTCCCGGTTAAGGTGTTATCAGCTGGTAAAATAAAACACCCCCTGTACAACACTGTTGACAACAGAAAGCTAGTGCCACCAAATGGCCTGTCATGTAACTTTAACTGTAATGTTCAGCCCTTAGCCTTTAACATGTGTTTATCTTTCCAGATCCCTAATAAAGGCTACACCTCTTTGGGGATTCTCTCCTCCAGAATGGATCATGTTATTACTGTAATCCCGCATAACGCGTTCGAAACACAGCTGGGGGAGATTTGTAATCAGACTGCCTTGCGTTGGTTTTTCATACAAAGGTGTGAGTACCGGTCGTTCAGAAAGCTATTACAAACTACTGAACGTAAACTTGCCAAGAAATCACCCAGAGCCAAAAGAAATTATGGGATTAACTGCTGCGTCTTGTAACGGATATGCAATTACGTAACATACAACACAGATCTGTCCATTTCCGTCTGGTCTGGCCTCACATTTTCCATTCCATTCTGCCATTACTATTACCCCGTTCAACCTCCGAAGAGAAGTTATGTTAGGGTCCATCTCCAGGCTCAGATTAATAATCCTGTGACCGAGTCAGCCACAATTCGGATATTATGTTTTTTGTTCCGGCAGTGGAAGGAAAATGTTAACAGGAATCATGCCTAAACAGATTCAAGAGATCAAAGACTCGCAGCCAGAAGGACAACTGCCAGATCTGTCAAGATCAAGAAGGACAGGAGCAATGTCAAGATCAGGGTGAGTTGCTGCAGATACTTGTAAACGCTGGTCATCCAGGACAGAGAAAAGGCAGAGAAAAGACAGACAAGACAGAGACAAGAAAGAGACATAGCAGATACCACACAGAGACAAGACAGATACAATACAGAGATAAGGCTGAGACTAGACAAAGACTTGGCAGAGACAAGACAATGGCAAGGCAGATTCAAGGTAGAGACAAGACAGAGAGAAGGCAGAAACAGAACAGAGGCAGGACAGAGACCAGGCAGATACCAGACAGAGACAAGACAGAGCCAAGGCAGGGACAAGACAGATAAAAGGCAGAAACAAGACAGAGACAAGGCAGAGGCAGGACAGAGACAAGGCATAGACAAGACAGAGAAACTGATCTGGTCTGGCAGTCAAAGTGTTTAAGTGAAATTAATAAATGAAAATATCATATTATAGAACAAAGACAAACGATTCGGATATTGCTGCTTGCTTGCGTTCGCTGGCTGTGAACTCCAGCGTAAAGTCCTGTATGTCGAATGGTGACATCCTGTTGTCCAACATCAGTGTGATGTCATACCGGTATCAAACTCACTAAAGAGTTGCTAAGTGTTGAGTCACTCAAAGACACACCCACAGGCGATGATATATAACAATGCTGTTACTAACTGTATTGAAAGAACTGGGTTGGTTTGGAAAAAGATGGCAAGTGTTACAACTGACGGAGCTCGTGCTTTGACTGGAAAAAATATAGGTCTAATAAAGTTGATAAGTGATAAGATTAAAGCAGAATATCCAGACCACACATTATTACCACTTAACTGTGTGATTCATCAAGAAAGTCTGTGTAAATCTGTTTTGAATATCAAGCATGTTATTGACCCAGTTGTCAGTGTCATCAGCCTCATCAGATCAAGAGGACTTAATCACAGACAGTTCAAGTCATTACTTGACGATTTGGAAACTAAACATTCCGATGTCCTGTACCACACCAATGTTCGATGGCTGAGTCTCGGCAAGGTGTTGAGGCGAGTGTGGGAACTCAGAGGAGAAATAGTGATGTTCCTAGAGATGGAGGGCATTGAGTATGACTTTAATACTAACATTGTCAATAAAGAGTGGCAGCTAGACTTTATGTTTGCCATTGAAATTATGGAATAGTTAAATGAACTGAGTGTCAAACTTCAGGGCAGTGGTGTGATTGCACATGAATTGTATTTACAAATAAAATAATTTCAGGCAAAACTTTCACTGTTCCTCAGAAAAGCAAGTGAAAAAAGGGGTTATCACTTCCTTTTGCTGAAACAAGAAACCATTTCTGGTGAAACTACTGAAATGTTCAAAGCCCAGTTAGATGCATTGACTGAAGAATTTGAATGGAGATTCCAAGATTTCAGGAACTTAAAGCCACAGTTCAATATTCTCAGTTCCCCTTTAGTGCAGAAGCTGATACAGCCACAGAGGGACATACAGTTGGAGCTGCTTCGACTTACAAGCAGATCATGACCTGAAGAGAAATTCAAGTACAGATGGTTTGCTGGATTTCTATGGAACTTTATCACAAGAATCATTTCCCAACTTGAAAAACTTTGCAGCCAAACTTTTATCATTGTTTGGATCAACATACATTTGCGAACAAGCATTTTCTTGCTTGAAGATCAACAAATCTAAGAATAGGTCTTTATTGTCGGACTGCAACTTGCATGCTGTCATGCGAATTTCAACAAGTAAACTTGCTCCAGATTTCAAGAATATTGTCAAAAATTGCAAGCAGTTACATACATCTCATTGGAAATCAGCAATTGTAGTGACAATTTAGTCTAAATTAAAGGCATTGATAGATGATAAAGAATATTTGTTATAATAACAAGTTGTAAAATACTGTTAACAAATTAGTAAAAGTTTTTGTCCATATTGTCAAATATAATGTATAAGTAAAATAAAATTGCAATAATTAGTTATTTATACTGTTTAATAATCTATAAATAATATTAATTATTGTGATAGGTTGCTGCAAACAAAGTCGACATAATATATATGCGGCATCCTAATAGCTTTACATTTGTCAGTGTGGCCCTACGCAAAAAAAGTTTTCACACACATATACTGGGGAATTACAACAGTGGTTTCCCCTTAACTTCCACCTGCTTATGTACAGTCTAGCAAAGCTAGTCTTTGTCTTAAAAGACACCCTGCAGAGGTTCTTTACTCATCACCACTAGACAGAAGTTATACACCCATCACCACTAGACAGAGGTTATATACTTATCACCACTAGACAGAGGTTATATACCCATCACCACTACACAGAAGTGATATATCCATCACCACTACACAGAGGTTATATATCCATCACCACTGGTTATAAGTTATATATCCATCACCACTAGACAGAGGTTATATATCCATCACCACTAGACAGAGGTTATATACTCATCACCACTAGACGGAAGTTATATAACTATGACCACAAGACAGAAGTTATATATCCATTACCACTAGATAGAGGTTATAAACCCATCACCACTAGACAGAGGTTATATATCCATCACCACAAGACAGAGGTTATATACTCATCACCACTAGACAGAGGATATAAACCATCACCAATAAGCAGAGGTTATATACACATCGCCATTAGGTAGAGGTTATATATCCATAACACGACTAGATATACATAGATCTCCAAATCTACAGACCAGACCACTCTTCACCACCCAATGGATACGCCCAGTAGTAGGACAGCAAGCAGGTGAAGGACCCGTCTACAACATTAGTCCCATTGGCCATATGGTGCTAGCTCCATATTTGTGTAGACCAATCGGCACTCGGTCGTGATGTAGTCAGTATCACACAGACCGCCTTTATTTCCCAAGACATTTCCTCCCACCCATTTTTACACAGGGTCGACCTAGAAGCCAACATCAATTTTAAAACTGTCGATTCCGCCCCGATGCGAATCGAACCTTTGAACATCTGTCCGTTAGGTGAGCGTCTAGCCACAGCACCACCGCGGCGCCCAAGTAGAACATGCCCCTTACCCACAGGGTGAGTCCGCTGCCGGGTCGACGTATCACGCTTTCTCGCGCAGAGTCTGTTGTGACGACATAGTCTAATTAAAGAGGCAGGCAGCTGTGGGGAATGAACGGGAAAACAATCGTCACGAAAATCGATTTGATAGCAGGTGTTAGTCGTCAAATGTGACCCCTAGCTGGGGAACTCTTGTACAAAGTAGTACATGATCTCGTTTGTCACACCATGAGACCTCCAGTAGGCTGCTGCTGCTGCGGCTGCGGCTGCGGCTGCGGCTTCGGCTGCTGTTGCTTCTTCTTCTTCTTCTTCTTCTTCTTCTTCTTCTTCTTCTTCTTCTTCTTCTTCTTCTTCTTCTTCTTCTTCTTCTTCTTCTTCTTCTTCTTCTTCCTCCTCCTCCTCCTTCCTCGTCCCCCTCTTCCACCTCGTCCTTCTTCTTGTGATTAAGAGTAGTATTGTTATTACTATTATTTGTTCACCTTAAGAATGAATTCAAAGAAAGCGGCAGTCAACTTGAGCTTGTTGACACATCTATAGAGTTTCTCATAAAATGGAGCGGATGACACCAAAAGTGTTCTCTGTTCGGTAAATGTCGGACCTTCCTGCATTAAATGTGTAGCTGTCATATTACCAGTGTCACAGTCCCATTCATCAATGTCTCCTATCTTTAGTTTATTGACTGGCAACTTGTCTTGATAGACAATAGTTTGTACAATGGAGTTATCCCTCTCAATAGCACAAAGCCTGGGCTGAATTGAGAGACCATGTGTTGCTCATGCAGCATGATCCCTCATTCGGCCTGCCTTTTCCAGGGCGAAGGTAACACCTATACGTTTGGAACAAGACAAGCTGCAGAAGCTGCCAGATCAGCATAGCAATGCTCTAACTGTCCGCCGGTGGGAGCTTCCATCCTATACCAGTGCCGACCAAGGCTAAGGGTCTGGTCTATCCTGCCATGGTGTTTAGTTTTATTTTGCGTGTTCTCGCACTAAGGTAAGCCTTGTACCCTTCCAGTTGCGCTCCTCCGCCCGAAGCCGTTGGCACAATGTGAGGTGTCGGGTTTGGTGTGCGCAGAACAAACACTCAGAGCTAACAGAAGCAGCTAGTACCGTCTAATGTCATACGATAGCTCAGTCACATCTGACTAAGACCTAACTTTAGTTTATTTAACAGGTAGTATTTCAGTCTGTTGTGTCCTGTCTGGAGTCTGAAGTTGCCATTTTACACCATTCTCAAAGCCACGCCCAGCAGCTCAAATCTGCCAATAAGAACTGAGGTTTTAAGAATCCCCTGTTTTTATCTTTTTGTAAAGAGTTTTAAAATTCCAATCATCATCGGAGTGACTAATTGTTTTATCTGTTCATCGGGATCACGTCGGATTGTTTGATGTGTTCTTGAACCTTTATTCTGTCTTGGATATCGTCGCCTCTACCTGCGGTGTTAGTTTGACATGGCTACTGAGTCATTCTCTCTTATCTCTCGTGTGTTTGTGCGTGCGTTCGCTCACTTGGCTGTGGGATTGTGCACTGGGAGGCCTGCTTCCACCAATGAATTACTCGTTTCTTTCTTTTTTTCTTTCTTTCTTCTTTCTTTCTTTCTTTCTTTCTTTCTTTCTTTCTTTCTTTCTTTCTTTCTTCTTTCTTTCTCTTTCTTTCTTTCTTTCTTTCTTTCTGACTTTCTTTCTGCCTTTCTTTCTGTCTTTTTGTCTGTCTTTCTGTCTTTCTGTCTGTCTTTCTTTCTTTCTTTCTTACTTTTTCTGTCTGTCTGTCTGTCTGTGTTTTCTTTCTTTCTTTCTTTCTTTCTTTCTTTATATCTTTCTTTCTTTCTTTCTTTATATCTTTCTTTCTTTCTTTCTTTATATCTTTCTTTCTTTCTGTCTGTCTTTCTTTCTTTCTATCTTTCTTTGAGACTTTATTTCTGTCTTTCTGTCTTTCTGTCTTTATGTCTTTCTGTTTTTCTTTCTTTCTTTCTTTCTTTCTTTCTTTCTTTCTTTCTTTCTTTCTTCATCGCTCTGCTATACTAAACATCACTGTCTCGCGCTATTGTTCCCTAACCTTATTACATTTAGAAAATTGCATGTCCTTTAAGGACGTTAGGATTAACCCCAGATTGATTTTCTAGGCGACTTTTCATGTAGTAACATGCCACTGTGTCCTCAGTGAGAAGCCAGCTTTAAGTCCAACTGACTGGTGTAGGGGATGTAATCCCTATCCTTTCGACCACGTCCGGTGCTTTATTATAATTTTCATCATAATAATTAGTATTAGTCATGTAGCAATGATTTGTGCATATTTCAATGAGTTACAATTCAATTATGTTGAGTTGATTTGAGCTAAGAACTGACATTACTGCACTTCAGGACATTTCCATACGCGCCCCGTCCCCTCTTTCAACAGCCAGCGAAGAGTCGTTCTCGCCGCTATCTGATTGAAAGTGCTCCTGGTCTTTCATCTCAGTTTTGATATTATTCCAGAAATCCTGCCGACCCCCATGTATTATCATTCTATTCACATACAGGTTCTCAATCTGTTCCCCCGCCTTCTCCACCTGGTCCCACAGGCACACGTCCACTTCTCCTTTGTCCTTACGTAATCTATCACCAAGAGGTGCATTCCCTGCCAGGCTATCAGCCTGTTCATCACACCGCACTCTTGCATGGCCAATGCAAAACCTCAATACAATTCTCACAATTTGTGATCTTTGAAGATAGGTTTTAAACATAGAAGCCACAAAACATAGCTTGCACAAGTTATTGCCAGGCCTATTTCGCTGCAACCCATTACATATATATATCGTAAATTGATTAGAGAAATTAGACGTAGACAGTCAAAATTTTTTGGGCATGTTATGAGAAGAAATGGATTGGAGAATTTGGTGACAACTGGTAAAATCGAGGGGAACAGACCAAGGGGAAGA
>JACEFZ010017472.1:0-2500 GCA_014155875.1 Cepaea nemoralis | reverse complement strand
CATGGGTTTCCGTCTTTAGAAAGTCATCATAAAATAAACCAACCAATGATATGTCGTCTTTTAATCCGAGAAGAAGAACGCATTCTTATTTCCACGAATGGGAATTTCGTCGCTAAAGAATGAAACAAACAAAGAAAGACTGTGTAAATTGGGATTGAAAGAAAACATTACTGTAGGAGATCGAAGACAGATAACTGACGTACTTCGCGTATACAATGAGACACCGATCATTCTTGAAGAACTGGTGAAGAGAAAAAGGCAAACGTGGAAGATGAAAACATCCATGTATGTAAGTGGGACAATGTTAAGAGATGGATTGCAAGAAAGGTTATTTGCAGGCAATCGGAAGATTAATAATAAAATCCTTTTTTTGCGCTAGCTTGATTTGAACTCAAGCGTAGTCCACAGACACTATTTATAGTAGTGATGGACTGAATTCTGCGTGTGGGTTAGCTTTCCTTTGTTTTATAACAGTGTCCCTCGCCATCAGACGAACCCACTCCGACTTCAGAGATATAATAAGATGCTGATGTTTTTGTTTCACAATGAGACGAAAGGGTCAGTATAATGTTGATACGACTGGGAAAATCGCGGGTTTTAGAGACAGAAGTCGACAGAGGTAGAACATTCTGGACGGCTTTGACAGGATGGCGCGGAAGATGATCAGTTATAGAAAATATCTAGAAAACAACGGACATATGTTGTGGAGGCTCTCTGATACAATACTGCTGAAGTCAGGGGGAAACAGCACATAAAACCTCCAAAAATACATGTATAAACAGTCGCAATTCTAGATTATGATTGAATTACACGTTAAAAGAAAAGATCATACACATTTCTCCACACCATCACCATCATTGTGTGTCATGCCAACACGCTTGTTCGCCATTTCACACGATCATCACAGTGAAGGTTGTTGGCAAGCCACCCGGATAATTATCTGTTTGTCTTCCCCTTGAATTTTGCCCCATCGAGTTTGCCAGTTGTCATTAAGTTTTCCCAAATATTTCCACTCAAAACATGCCCAGAAAGCTTGCCTGCAGATGTCTAATTTCTCTAATTGCCAGTGTCTAATTTCTCTACCTGTCGCTGTATAATTTCTCTAATTGTCAATGTCAAAATTTCTATAATTGCCATGTTTAATTTCTCTAATTGCCGGTGTCTAATTTCTCTACCTGTCAATATATAATTTCTCTAACTGTCAATGTATAATTTCTCTAACTGTCAATGTATAATTTCTCTAACTGTCAATGTATAATTTCTCTACCTGTCAATGTATAATTTCTCTAACTGTCAATGTATAATTTCTCTACCTGTCAATGTATAATTTCTCTAACTGTCAATGTATAATTTCTCTAACTGTCAATGTATAATTTCTCTACACGCAATGTCTAGTTTATCTAACCATTTTGCGCTTTTCAGTTGGTTTCTATGGCTGTCTCATTTGCCACGTTCATTTTCTGTAAGTGCTGCAGGAACCATAGATGGAAACATCTGTCCTGCCCACTTTAAGTGCGAAGCCAATCCTAGCGGTTAATCGTCTTACGATGTCCCAAAATAGTTCCTTCCGACACACACACACCCACACACACACACCACACACCATATATATATAATATATATATAATATATATAATATATATATTATAAGAGTATATGTAGTATATATATTATATTAATTATATATATATATACACTACACACACACATACACACACACTCTCTCTCTCTCTCACTCACACACACACACACACACATACACACTCTCTCTCTCTCTCACACACACACACATATACACACACATACACACACATACTCTCTCTCTCACTCACACACACACACACACATTCTCTCTCTCACACACACAAACGCGCGCGCGCACACATACACACACACACACACACACACACACACACACACACACACACACACACGACGAGTCCGTTGAATGGAACCTGATGTGCGTGTGTTAGTTAAGTATTAGTACCATCGCATGTTACTGGTCGGAGTTCACGAAGGAATACATGGCCAGCCTTGTCCTTGACATTTCCACTTCTGCCCGTTACCCTCCATTGGGACATAGTCCCTCAGGTAAACCACGCCAAGCTGTCCTATCTGTTGATATATCCCCCCCCCCCCACTCCCCCAATGTCCTCCCTATATTATTCATCTCATTGAAACTCTCCTTCATGTGTTGTTAGATCTCCCGGTATTTTGCTTGCCTTGTGGGTTTCAGACAAGAGAGTGTTTAGCTATGAAGGTGTATTTTTAATGACTGGGCAGTGTTTGAAAATATTGCCGGTCCAAATTGTGTATTCACCCTCTGTAAAGGAAGGGCTAAAAACATCCGGGCCACATTCAGATAGATAATATGACCATTTTTTTAAAAGAACGGAACATACAATACCTTGGTAGGTCTTCACTGCTCCAACATGAATAATGAAAGAATTACAGACTAGAATCATCTCTGAAATAATAATAAGTATGCCCACAATTCTGC
>JACEFZ010017471.1:0-163915 GCA_014155875.1 Cepaea nemoralis | reverse complement strand
AAAAGGTGCGTGGCCCAGCAGGATATAATATTTCTGAAATTTGGCCCGCCTGCTGAAAAGGTTGGCCACCCCTGGTCTAGACTATGTCCTAACACTTCACACCGGCATTATCTGCTAAAAAAAAAAAATCAAATCAAATTAGTCCCCGGGAAGGTTAACCTGGTCAACAAATGCCCGCAGAAGTCGGATGTGTCGGCCTAACGGCGCAAGAACGCAGCTCTGCTGTAAACAGGCACAACGCAATCACGTCCGAAAAAAAAAAAAAAAAAAACTCCGGATGAACGAAGAAGAAGAAGAAGAAATCAAATTAGTGTTGCTGTATGGATCAGAGACATGGTGAACGACTAAAACTGTTACTGTAACTACTAACATTCATGAACTGATGTCTGCTCAGAATAGAACTAACATGGTAAGACATAACTGCTAATGTGGGGCTTAGGGAGAGATCCAAACGCATTTCAATGAACCATGGGGCGAGGAAAAGACGATGGGGCTGGATAGGATACAGACCGAGAAAACCTGTTAACAATGTAACTAGAAGTCCTTTCTCGTGTGCCCGCATGGCAAACGCAATGGAGGGAGACCTTTTAAACACACGGACAAGAGATTTACAGAGATAAATAATATGGGGAGGACGTGGAGAGGGATCTGCAGAAAGTGGTGAAAGATAGGTGGGGGAGGGGGGGGGCCTTGGTGTCTGTTGGTTGTAGGCATATGTTTCATTTTGTGGGTAGGAGGGGGTGTAGGGGTGGATAAAAGGCAGCAACAGAAGAAGAAGAAGAAGAAGAAGAAGAAGAAGAAGAAGAAGAAGAAGAAGAAGAAGAAGAAGAAGAAGAACTGTGTGCTAGAATGTGGTTAATAAACGCAAACCTAGACTTAAAACAACCGGGTGACAATTTTTTCTTTCACATATCCTTTACAGGACATCGCTGTCAACACCAGCATTTTACCGCTGTTGTTGATTTCTTGGCAAGATTACGCACAGTAGTTTACCGTTACTTTCTGAGCGGCCGGCTCACTTATCCCGTAAGTCATTAACGTGGCGAGAACCGCTACCAATTCTTGCGCGCTGCGTTACCCCACGTGAATAAACGGGATTACGGAGAAAGTCGGGTGAACATTGTGGAACCAAAATACCCACAGGACGACACTTATAATGTAGCCAGATTTTGACATGAGGGAACGCAAAGAGTTGACATAGGAATAACTTGAAACTAGGGAGAGGGCCGAGTGTTTTATAGTTGAGTATTCGCAGCTCAGAATGGACGGGTCGTTTCTCATTAAGTCACATTCATCGTCATCATCTTTATATAGCAAGGCCCTTGAAGAACGTCACTCTCATCTCAATGATTTGTAAATACGTACATGCTATAAGGAAGCAAATCTGCACAGTAGCAGTGTTAGGAGAGGGGGGGGGGGGAACCAATAATAGTATTTCCATATTTTGACCCGTTACCATTGTTATTACAGACAGTGACCCACAAAAGCAATATTCTTAGTTACAACTTAACCGATTAAGTGATATGGGATGATTAATCGTCTTAAGCGACTTCCCGTATCTTCCCTGGACGTTTATATCGCTGAAATGTTGTCATTGCGTTATAATACATGTCTGCTACCATATTAACACATTTTAAGTCATAACTGTGACACACGTCTCATATCCAGCCCTTCATTTTTAATTAGGTCCAAACCTATTTTTTGTTTGGCACTGAATCTGTTAAGATAACAACGAGATTGTTAAATTCCAGAGACAGTGAACATCACGCATGCTAGAAGAAGAAGAAGAAGAAGAAGAAGAAGAAGAAGAAGAAGAAGAAGAAGAAGAAGAGGAGGAGGAGGAGGGGGAGGAGGAGGAAAAGAAGAAGTAGAAACATACATGACTTTATATGTAACTGTCTGGCACCTTGCCGTCTTGACAGACGATAGTTTTTAAAATGTAGTTAGCCTCTCCATGACACAAAGCCTGGACTTAATTTAGAGACCATGTGTTGCCCATGCAGCATGATCCTTCTAATTTACTCCAGAGGAAAGGTAACACCAATACATCTGGAAGAAGACCAGCCACAGAAGCTGCCAGATTAGCAAATCAATACTCTAACCGTCCGCCTATCGGAGCTTCCATCCTAGACTAGAGGGCCTGGTCTGCCCTGCCATGACATGTAGCCTTTAGGTTGCATTTCCTCGCACTAGGAAATACCCTCCCAATAGCACTCCTCCGCCCGAAGCCGTTGGCACAATGTGAGGTGTCGGGTTTGGTGAGCGCCCCTTAACATTCAGCGCTAACAGAAAGCAGGTAGTACCGTCTACTGTCATACGCTAGCCCTGTCATATCTAAGACATTTATGTAACTATATGTAACTACTGAACGTGAGATTGCCTAGAAAATCAACCAGGGATTGGGGTTAATCGCGACGTCCCGAGAAGGATATGGAACAAATAGGTTCAGCCTAACTCTTGATATGCGTTGCTGACCTCACAGTTCTGTCTGCTACACGAATTGCTACTGTTAGATAAGTATGTGTAATGAGTGGCCTGATTGTGTAAAGTACTTAAGTTATTAGGCACGCTGTTATGTTGATGGGGTTATTTTAGGCTCTCGTGGGAAGTGGAATGCAGTTTTGTGAACAAGTGTTCTTTGTTGTACATTGCTAATTATTCCTGTTTTTCCGTCCTCTGGCCTAGTTCCTCGTGTGATTTTAATTTGATTATTAGCATTGTTTTGTTCCAGTTGTTGCCATTTATGTGACCACAATAATCAGTCCCTGTCTGTCTGCCTGCCTGCCTGCCTGCCTGCCTGCCTGCGTGCCTGTCTGCCTGTCTGTCTGTCTGTCTCTCATCGCCCCCCCCCCCCTCTTTCTCCCCGAGGCTATGATCTTAGATAAAACAAATATACCCGTTTAGAAGCGAATATGCTAATGTGAAGACCACCAAGACGCACTCTGTCAAATGAAACATCTGAAACTGCTTGGAAATGCTACACACGGCAAATCCTTATGGGAAAACTATTATGAAACATACACTATATATGATCTGTTTAAGTCCCCGCTAATCACTGGTATCATGAAGGCTAATAGACTACAATGGCTGGGGCATATAGAAAGAATGGAAGATAATAGGGAAACAAAACTCGCTTACACTCAAGAAATAAATGACCGTAGACCCCGAGGTAGACCAAGAAGACGGTGGAGAGATAATACATGTACAGACCTACAAGCACTTGGAATCAACGACTGGCAAGAGAAGGTCCACCAGAGAGACGAATGGAGACGGATTGTATTTGCAGCAAAGAACCTCAATGGCTCGGAAAGCTGAAGAAGAAGAAGAAGACACTATATATGTCTGTTTGTCCGTCCGTCTGTCTGTCTGTCTGTCTGTCTGTCCGTCCGTCTGCTCGTCCGTCCGTCAGTCTTTCCGTTTGTTTGCCATCAAGTAGCAGGTCCCTTTCCGAACGTGGCTGTTATCACTGTGCACCGAAAAGTCTCTTTATCTCTGGCCATTTTTAGTTCCTTCAACAAGATGCTGTCGTCATTCTGGAGTCGGCAGGTTCGAGTCCATGTGTGCCTAAAGTTTTCAGTTATTATTTTGTAGCCTGCCTCTTCCGATCGCTACATATTTCTGTTCTGCTTTCATTGGTCCTGTCCAGGCATTCTATATTAGTTATCTGGCAGCCCGAGGTATTTGCAACATTCGTCTCATAAACCACATTTCCGTTTCCTTCAAGCTCTTCCTAATTTACTTGTTCATACTCCAAGATTCACTACCATACTGCGACCAAGACACGTTAATTTATTTCTTATTAGATTCAGTGCCAGACAAAAAATAGGCTTAGAAGGCGAAAAATGGGAAGTAAATGTGTGTCACAGTTATGACTTAAAAGTTGTTATTATAGTAGCAGATATGTTGTATTATAACGCAGTGGCAACATTTGGGTGATATATAAGCCCATGGCAGATACGAGAAGTCACTTCAGAATATCAATCATCCCATGGCACTAAATCAATGATGGCAAATTGCGTGGCATAGAATTAGTTAACTAAAGATATGTTGTATTTCCTTTGCAGAACGTTGCGATCAACCCCAGATTAATTAACTAGGCACTTTTACGTTCAGTAGTTTAGCCATAACAACAGTAAAAATGCGAAACTAATGCACAAAAGAATTCAGGAGCTTACTAATAAAAGAACACGTACATCGGCAGGTTGCATAAAGACAAAAGATGGAAGAATCATAATAGAAAAAGATCAGATCTTACGTGTATGGTCAGATTACGTGAAAAACCTTTATGACGATAACAAAGACGAACAGTATGATGTTCAAAATAATAATGAAGGACCAACAATTTTGAAGTTGGAGGTTCAGAATGCTCTTAACCATATGAAATCTGGCAAGACCCCCGGTTCAGACAGCGTCACAACAGAAATGATTAATGCTTTAGAAGAATATGGAATAGATAAAGTTACCAGTCTGCTTAATGCAATATATGATATTGGAAATATACCTCAATCAATCAATCAATCATGTGCCATGCTGGAAAGCGTGGGCGGTCATGACTCGCCATTTCACTCGATCACCAGTGTTGTGGATCAGCTCAGTGTTCCTGTCTCGTCCATGCCATGTGGCCAAGCCATCCAGGTATTTTCCTCTCGGTCTTCCTCTTGGTCTGTTCCCCTCGATCTTGCCAGTTGTCACTAAGCTCTCCAATCCATTTCTTCTCATAACATGTCCAAAAAATTTTGACTGTCTACGTCTAATTTCTCTAATCAGTTTACGATGTTCATTTGTCTCCTGTAGTACTTGGTCATTGGTTTTTCTGTCTGTCCATGGTATTCTTTGCATTTTCCTCAGAAACCACATTTCTGCAGCCATCAGATGCTTTTCAGCTTGACTGCTCATTGTCCAAGTTTCACATCCATACAAAAGAACAGGCTCTATGTATCCCCTCAACACTCTTTTTCTCGTTTCAATTGACATCTTTTTATTGGTCAGAATGTTTTTCATCTTGCTAAAGGCTACTTTCGCCATGGCGATTCTTGTTCTAATCTCTTCAAGGCATCTCCAATCAGATGTTATAACTGTTCCAAGATAATTGTACCGATTCACTTGTTGTAGAATATTTCCATTTACTTGTATATTACATTGTGGCACTTCTTCCTTCCTACTGACGACCATAACCTGAGTCTTTTTACAGTTTAATTCTAACCCCAGGTGCTCACTGTGTACCTCAGGAGTTATGTAATTCTGTATTTATTGCATTCCCAAAGAAATCAGGAGCCTTGGAACGTGATCAACATCGAACAATTGGTATAATGAGTCACATCACGAAGATTTTGCTAAGAATTATCATGCAAAGAGTTAGGAGGAAAATACAACCTGAAATAGGAGAAGAACAATGTGGGTTTGTAGAAGGCAAGAGTACAGTAAATGCTGTGTATATACTGAGAACCGTAATCGAACGTTCTATAGAAGTAAACAAAGATCTACACCTTTGCTTTATTGACTACACAAAGGTTTTCGATCAAGTGAGACATGTCAACATGATAAGGATGCTTGAGGATCTACAGATTGATGGAAAAGACCTTAGACTTGTAAAAAACATATATTGGAAACAACAAGCTGCCATAAGAGTTGATAATGAAGTAAGCCAATATCAGCCTATTAAGAGAGGTGTGAGACAGGGATGTGTAATGTCTCCAGATCTGTTTTCCCTGTACAGTGAAAGTATTTTCAGAAATATTGAAGATATGGAAGGAATCAACATTGGGGAAGATGCATCAATAACATCAGATATGCAGATGATACAGTCTTGATTGCAGACAATGAACAGGACCTGCAAAATTTAGTAGATGCGGTTGTTACACACAGTGAACAACTAAGGGTTAGAATTAAATTGTACAAAGACACAGATTATGGTCGTCACTAGGAAGAACGAAATAAAACAATGTAATATACAAGTAAATGGGGAATATTCTTCAACAAGTGAATACGTACAATTATCTCGGAACAGTAATAACACTGATGGGAGATGCCTTGAAGAGATTAGAACAAGAATCGCCATGGCAAAAGTAGCCTTTAGCAAGATGAAAAACATACTTGACCAATAAAAAGATGTCAATTGAAACGAGAAAAAGAGTGTTGAGATGCTACATAGAACCTGTACTCTTATATGGATGTGAAGCTTGGACAATGAGCAGTCAAGCTGAAAAACATCTGATGGCTGTAGAAATGTGGTTTCTGAGGAAAATGCAAAGAATACCATGGACAGCCAGAAAGACCAATGAACAAGTCTTCAAGAAACAAATGAAGATCGTAAACTGATTAGAGACATTAGACGTAGACAGTCACAATTTTTTGGGCATGTTATGAGAAGAAATGATTGGAGAACTTGGTGACAACTGGTAAGATCGAGGGGAACAGACCAAGGGGAAGACCTAGAAGCAAGTACCTGGATGGCTTGGCCTTGTGGCATGGTCGAGACAGAAACACGGAGCTGATCCACGACTCTGGTGATCGAGTGAGATGGCAGAACATGACCGCCCACGCTTACCGGCATGGCACATGATGGATGGATGGAGTTTAGCCTTTGCTTTCTGAACGATTAGTTAGCGTTGAAGTCCAACTGACCGGTGTAGGGAATTTTTTTTCCCTGCATATCCTTTACAGGACTTAGCAATCAACACCAGCATCTTTCAGCATCCTGTTGATGCCTGGAAAGTTTTTACGTTCAGTAGTTTGTCATTGCTTTCGGAACGACCGGCTCACATACCTCCGTAAGTAACCTAGCGCGACGCGATCCGCTGCCAAATCTCGCGCAGCTGTGTTCCATTCGTGGGTATACGGGATTACGAACAACGTCCTTAACCGCTTCGCCAGGGAGACCGGCGGTGTAGGGAATTACTGTCCCATAAAGCCTTCCAGTAGTTCCACGTGTTTTGCAGCCGAACGGCTGTCGCAAGGCGTTCAATGTTGATTCGGCGAAAATACAACCGTGCGACAAACACTCGCCGTGTCCCTGAGGCTGCATTCCACGGTCCAAACTGCCATGTCCATTATTAAGCCGTCGGCAGCGTCAAACAGGTACACTAACAATAGCAAATGGACCCTTAAAATGCTGCGAAGATCCAACTCAGCGACTATCGCGTTGATGTAATTTGTAGGAATTACTATCATCATCATCAAATGTCATGTCAGCTGGCGAATGCCTTATTTTCTCTCCACATATCTCAGCCTTTGGTATTCTGGACCAACTATGCTGCTGGTATTCCTCCATGCCACCGCCTTAATCCATCCAGCATCATTTCTTTTGGCCGGTGTCCGCCTCTCTTCCCCTCGATCTTTCCAATCGTTACGATGTTCTCCAGTGCCTCTCTTCTCATCACATGACCGAAGAAAGCTGTTGTCTCTTTCTTATTGTTGTATATATTGTTCTAGTTTCATTAGCCTCTTTCATGCAATCGTCGTTAGTTACTCTGGCAGTCCAAAGAATTCGATACATTCGTCACAGGAACCACATCTCTTTTGCCTCCAAGTTCTTCCTAATACGTTCATTTACATTCCAAGATTCACTGCCATACAACAAAACAGGTTCTATATAATAGCACTTCCACACTCACATTTTTACATTCAATGATAGCGACTTTATGCATAAGATTCTTTTCATTTTCTGAAATGCAGCCGATGCTTGCCCTATTCTGCTGTTAATCTCGGTTGTGCACCTTCCATCTGATGTTGTAGATGCCCCTAGGTATTTAAAATTATCCACTTAGTTAAGAATTTTCTCTCCTGCTTCCATTTCACATTTTGGTGTCATAATTTGTAGGAAGCTACGCTGATAATGGACGAGGGTTCGATGCCTGCGTCGCCGTCCGCTAATAGAGGGAAAGACATATATCCCTCCGCGCATTTAGACCTACCGCATTAGATGGCCTTATCACACCCAGGCCCATAGCAGTCCCCTCTTGTGGGGCATGCTTTCCATCAACTCAGCAGCCCTCTGTTTTATTTAACCTTGAACGATGCTCAATTTTCGAAAAGAATAGCGCGCTACAGTTTTTGTGCTCGCTCGTTAAGGAAGATTACCGGACCCGTTCAACCGCAGATCTCTAGTTTGGTTACATTTGGGGCCCTTATGGAGTATCTATTTCTGCTGGCTAGATGGAACTGCGGTACCCCGGGTTACGAAAGCCTCAGGTCACGAGCAATTCAGGTTACGAACAACAACTTCGAAAGTTTAATGTCTCGGGTAACGAACAGTGCCTCGGGTTACGAACGAAGGCGAGAGAGAGAGAGAGAGAGAGAGAGAGAGAGAGAGAGAGAGAGAGAGAGAGAGAGAGAGAGAGAGAGAGAGAGAGGGGGGGGTGTAACGTTGGAGACAAACGATCGCATACACTTGTACAGAACAAATAGTACTACAGATGAGCTTGTGGATCTTCAGAATGAACAGCTAAAGACATTAAAGGAGTAGCAGTCATCCGATGATGAGGAGTCAGTTACCGTTTCAACTGCCAGGATTAAAGAAATTTGCAGCAAGTGGGCAAACGTCGAAGACTTCATTGTGAACCATCATCCAAACAAACTTGTTGCTAACAACCCATATGGCCCTGTATGTGATGAATGATAACACGATGGCCCACTTTAGAAAGATTCTCCAGCAAAGGAAGCGACAAATTTCCCTTGATAGTTTCTTGGTGCGGAAAGATTCCCAGTCGGCTACCAAGACACAGCGACAAGATACTCCTGAAACTAATGATTCAGAATAACAAAGAAATTGACAAATTTCCCATGATCATTTTCTTGGTAATAAAGATAGACTAAATCTCTTTTTATTTTACATTTAATTCATGTGGTTGTTTTCTTTCTATTTATTGAAAACCTGAAGTACACGTATTCTTTGCATGTTGTCAGGTAAACGACCGGATGTTAATTAAAAAGAACGATTCTTTATTTCATTAATTTCAATGTTTCGGGTTACGAACGTTTCGGGTTACGGACCGAGTTCTGGAACGAATTAAGTTCGTAACCCGAGGTACCACTGTATTTGTATTCATTCACATGTCAGGTTAGAGTCGCACGCTTGTAAGGTCTGGTGTTATTGGATTCCGTCTCATTCTCATGGCGTTTTTCTTTCAGGGAGTGATCTACCACTAAAGTGTCATCTCTACGTGGAGTATTGCAGATCTCCCATGTCCCTCTCCAAGCTCAGTAACAAAGAAACTGTACTAGACCAGTACTGTTGCTTATGTGGAGAGGCAGATTAGGATGCAACCTGGTGGTGATCCAGCACACGACATATGAACTGGCTGATCTAGGTGGTCATATTTCTTTTATCGCGGAGTGCTTTTACATCTGTCCGCGGTTGTTTGTAGCGTGAACTGCATGTTCAGAAAACAGACGGCCGGCTGTTAGCTGAACTAACTGGTTTGCCTTATGCAGTAATGTGTGGCTGCTAGTTTTCTAGTGACTGTTGACGATGTTCTGTATTTTTCATGGCCGACTTTTTATGTTGGCATTCTGGCAGCGGCACTATGCATAGTATACATATGCGGGCTGATGGTTTGTTGAGACTCTTGTCTGTTTCACTTTTCACATACGACTGTAAGGACCATTTTGTGTGATATTCACTGATACAGGACCTGGGCATAATGGGGCGACCCTTTCCCGTGAAGTTGGAACCGCTACTAATTAACTAACTAACTAACTAACTGACTGACTGACTGACTGACTGGCTGGCTGGCTGACTGACTGGCTGGCTGACTGACTGACTATTTCTTCTATTGGGTGTATGTCTTTTATTATCAACAGACTCCAACCCAGTGACCAACCTGGAAACAGATTAACTTGATGATGCGAGACATCACAGCAAAAGAGAAAACGACGTTACATGTGAGTGGACATCATCAAGAGAGAACAAAAATCAAAGATAGGGAGCATCCATGGAATTATTTCCCACGGCATACTGGTTGGTGTCTTCGGAAACAGCGGGCGGACAGATTGGCTGGGTCAGCACCGATGTGTGGCTTTTGGTGCATGATAAGGGATATGTGATCAGGACTATTTGGGATCATGTATATTGTGTGGAAGAACATATAAATCATCATGGCTTTAAGAGAATGGCGCGACAGGTAGTAACCAGAGGATCTGACCGACACCCATTGCTTCTAGGAAATCCAGACAGCAGCTGGTACCATTATTATTGGGTCTCTTCATTGGTTGTTGAAGATGAAACGGGGCTCGTATGCAAATATCCCGAGTGTTGTGATGTCGATTCTTGCCCAGACTCAACTCAGCTCAAGAGAGTGACTGGTAGAAGCCTCAAAAGGGGACTGAGTGGTCTCGAGGTTTGGTGTCCGCCTCGGGTGCTGGAGGTCCCTGGGTTCAAACCCCGGTGAGGGCCGGAATTTTTTCACGTGGACTTCTAGTAACAAAATTTCCCCTGGTCACAGGGTAGTGAGATCGGACGCCAGAGTGTATTGTTGCGCACGTAAAAAAATCCCTTGGCAGTTGAAAATCGACAAAAGAGTAGCGTAACGGCGCTGCCCGGGCAAAATTTTGAGTTAAAAATCTACCCAAAGTATTTCAGGATCATCGCCGGTGCTACGGAGTTCGTGCACTGAGCTAAGATTTCTCCGGGCTCAGGCTTGAGTTAGGAGTAGAACGGAGCACTTGTAGGTTACACCCGTGTGCTGTGATGTGGATCCGTCGACTAACCTCAACACATACATCGTAAAGACGAAAGGCATATGGTATTGCAGCCTTGTTACTGTACATCGTAAAGACGTATGGCATATGGTATTGCAGCCTTGTTACGGTCATTTCGAAGATGTCAGATGATGATTCTAGTTTAGTTTTTCTCTTGTCTAATGTGTCCTATTATTTCTACTTCTGTTGTGTTCTAAATGTGGCTGATATTAATGTAATTTTCATTTAATCGCCTGGTGTTACCCAACGATTGATATCTTTGTGTATGTTTTTTTTTTTAATTTAAAGATTACGACAGCAGGTCAGATAATAACAACCGTTATGCGCATTAATCGATTATGTTTTTAAACATCAACATATCGACTAAATATTTGTTGGCAGCTTGGCGTAGCGCAGGAAATGACGCAGCTGCCGTGTTGCGATAAAGCCGGGACAAAATAAAGATTTGTAGAGGGAAGGGGGTGTCCATTAGAGAGCCGACGAATCATCAAACAGGGATTAACGATGTCTTGTGGGTGGTTTTGTATTATTATACTGAAATGTATGTTGTCAGGGGAGCCGCGCTGGCATTGTGGCTAGCCTGCAGGTGGTCGTGTAGTCGAATCCTCTTCGAAGCTGAACATTTTCCATCTACCTGCGCTGCCAGGTCGAACCACGCTAAAAGGAGTATCACATAATTGTCTGGGAAATAAAGGCGTCAATGGTGATATTGACAACATCACCCATAAATACCGATCGGTTTAAATATATGGGGCTAGCACCTCCTGGCGCGAACAGGAGTCCTTTATCTGAATGTAACACATGTTTGGACACACAACAAGAGATACCATCTGCTGACAACGATAATAGACAGAATTAACTGGTTAAGTGACATGGGATAATTAATCGTCTCAAGCGATTTCCTGTATCTGTCATGGGCTTTTTTTTTAATACTGTAGTTTCATTGCGAAGGCTGATGGGCGATTCTTGAAAAAAGGAGAGTCTGGCATATGAGACAGCGACCTCCAGCATGAGGATGGAGGTGGAAACAGTCACAGCGGTATTCCGTGGGTTAGAGGAGACTACTGCAACACATATTGTCTTTATCATGGACTCAAGGAGTTTGCTTAGTAAGTGGAGAAAGGAATGTTTCGTGTGGAATGGCTCACCTCGCTTCAGAGGTAACAAATTGTGAGAATTGTATAGGTGTTTTGCCTTGGCCATGCAGGAGTGCGGTTGAATGAATAGACCGAAAGGCTGGCAGAAAATGCACCTCTTGGTGGTAGATTACTTATAGACAAGGGGGAGTTAGTCGTGTGGCTGTGGGACCAGATGGAGAAGGCGGGGGAAACAGATTGAGAATCCGTATGTGGAAAGGATGAGATTGCAGGGGATTGGCAGGGATTCGGATAGAACCTCAAACATGAGAGGGAAGGCCAGGAAAACTTTCGATCAGATAGCGGTGGGAACTATTAGTAGTGTGGCTCTTCGCTGGCTGTTGAACGAGAGGACGGAGCACGTTTGGGAATGTCCTGAGTGCAGTGATGTTAGTCCTTAGCTCAACTCAACGCAACTTATAAACAGTAGTTTTCCTCACGCAACCCCCTTTAATTTGATATATAATACGTCTGCTACCATATTAACAATTTTTAAGTCACTACTGTGACACACCCCTATTTCCCATTTCCCGCGATCAGTTTTTGTTAGGTACAAGTCTACCAGTTGTTTGGCACTGAATATGTTAAGTGTAAAGTAAATATCCTTTGTGTAAACCTAGAACGCATTGGCCATACTGAGCTAGAATCATATTTTTATAGACCAATCGGCACTCAGTGGGTGATGTGGCTGGTATCACACTGACCAAATCTTTCCAAATCATGTCCTGGTTATTTAGTTAGTTGGTTATCTGTCGGGGTATCATTCTTGCACAGACATGTCCATGGGTGCTCAGATTCCCCCTCCCGAATATATGCATCAGCGGTCAGTGGCTAAAAGTGACATTTCTGCGTTTGTTGACGAGGCCCCTAATTCTCCCGATGTGTCTGTCTCTCGTGTCTGGCCGTTCCAGTTTTTACTCCCGAGTCTGTCATTCGAAAACATGGGACGCAGAGGTGTTTCAAAGGCACCAGGGCCGGGTTATATACTGGCCAAGACCTATTGATGCGTCCTCGTCGAGCGTCCTGGGCAACAGGTCCCTTCGGTGTCCTGGCTAAAGTCATTAGGGTCGCCCATTTCTCCGAAGTCGGAGAGTGTCTGCCTGTACGACGAGGAACCACCAGTCTGCACACCAATAAGCCAGACATGGGACAACGGACACTCACGCAAACCTCAGGCCATGTTAGGCTGAATCGACCCGAGAGCATAAGTCTGTTTTAAAAATTGGAAACCTTACCGATACAGATCTGACCCAAGAACACGAGTACGGCAGGCGAGCGTCTGGCCGCTACGCTACCGCTGCTGTGTTGAAGGAAGTATAAGTAACGGACACAGTAAGCACAGCAATGTACGTGGACAGACAACAGGAAGCTGGAAACAGTCTGCAAGTTGGTATTCTAACAGCAAAGCCCATACAGACAGATATGACTGAGCTACCGTATGACAATAGACAGTACTACATGTTTTCTGTTAGCGCCGAATGTTGGGCGGCGCTCACCAAGTCCTACACCCCACATTGTGCCAACGGCTTCGGGCGGAGGAAAGCAACTGGGAAGCTTCAAGCCTTATACTGATGCCAGGAAATGCAACCTAAGACTAAATGTCATGGCAGGGCAAACAAGGCCCTAAGCCTTGGTCAGCGAGAGGTCTGGGATCAAAGCTCCGATATGCGGACAATTAGAGCATTTTTTGCTGATCTGGCAGCTTCTGCATCTTGTCTTGTTCCCTCTGGCAGGCCGGGAGAGGAATCATGCTGCATGGACATTGTCTACCTCTACAATTCAACCCAGGCTTTTAAGCTATGTAGATAAAATAACTCCATCTATGTCGTAAACTAGACAGGCGGGGAGAGGAATCATGCTGCATGGACAACACATGATCTCTACAATTCAACCCAGGTTTTTAAGCTATGGAGATAAAATAACTCCATCTATGTCGTAAACTAGACAGGCGGGGAGAGGAATCATGCTGCATGGACAACACATGATCTCTACAATTCAACCCAGGTTTTTAAGCTATGGAGATAAAATAACTCCATCTATGTCGTAAACTAGGCAGGCCGGGAGAGGAATCATGCTGCATGGACAACACATGATCTCTACAATTCAACCCAGGCTTTTAAGCTATGTAGATAAAATAACTCCATCTATGTCGTAAACTAGACAGGCGGGGAGAGGAATCATGCTGCATGGACAACACATGATCTCTACAATTCAACCCAGGCTTTTAAGCTATGTAGATAAAATAACTCCATCTATGTCGTAAACTAGACAGGCGGGGAGAGGAATCATGCTGCATGGACAACACATGATCTCTACAATTCAACCCAGGTTTTTAAGCTATGGAGATAAAATAACTCCATCTATGTCGTAAACTAGGCAGGCCGGGAGAGGAATCATGCTGCATGGACAACACATGATCTCTACAATTTAACCCAAGCTTTTTAGTTATGGAGATAAAATAACTCTATCTATGGCATAGTTGTAGTTATTATATGTATTTTTTATGCACAATGTAACAAACTATAATCTGCAAGGTGCCAGTTAGTGGATTGTGCAGTTAATCTGATGTGACCTGTGTCATCTAATTTCTAATTCTATCCCATGTCATGTATGAGTGATCATCAATTCTGAAATATGCCTATTACCTGACACAGATTAAAAAAACAAAAACATGTTTCAGTTGTGAGTTCAGGACACGTGTTTATATTAGCTTGTGATGTATACGCGTGACATAGATTAAGGGCAGAAAAGGCCAAACATAAGCTGCTTTCCAGACGATGAAATGTATCTTATGTAATAAATCACTTTCGTGTATGTGAATTATCCTGTTCTGCTGCGTGGAAGTGAGTCTTGAAATGTATCAAACAAACTAGGGATAGTTTGGAGGCAGCTACCATGTGGCTTCTGGCGCGAATGTTGTGAATACCATGGACGGCCAGTGTAACTAACAGTTACCATGTGGCTTCTGGCGCGAATGTTGTGAATACCATGGACGGCCAGTGTAACTAACAGTTACCATGTGGCTTCTGGCGCGAATGTTGTGAATACCATGGACGGCCAGTGTAACTAACAGTTACCATGTGGCTTCTGGCGCGAATGTTGTGAATACCATGGACGGCCAGTGTAACTAACAGTTACCACGTGGCTTCTGGCGCGAATGTTGTGAATACCATGGACGGCCAGTGTAACTAACAGTTACCATGTGGCTTCTGGCGCGAATGTTGTGAATACCATGGACGGCCAGTGTAACTAACAGTTACCACGTGGCTTCTGGCGCGAATGTTGTGAATACCATGGACGGCCAGTGTAACTAACAGTTACCATGTGGCTTCTGGCGCGAATGTTGTGAATACCATGGACGGCCAGTGTAACTAACAGTTACCTGGAAGAAGCTAATGACAGTCAAACATTATTCATAACTATGAGAACACGTTTCACAATTCACCATCAAACCGAGTCGATGGTTCGAAATCGGCAGCGGGCGATTTGGAAACAGACTGCTTTGCGTTGGTTTAGATGTTATGAGGTGTCGGCAGATAAAAACAAACAGTGGTAAACTACTGAACTTGAAAATTGACTATTAAATCACAAACAGCCACGCAAAAATACTGGTGTTGATGGCGACGTCCTGTTAAGTTCTTATAACTTTTTATAAGAAAGAGGCAGTCCGAGTGCGCGCAAACATACATATAAGTGCTTTTCTTTGTCGCTCTGTGACTTTTATTTGTTACATTCTGCTCGTCTCTCCATTAAGATTTCCGGTAGATTATCACGTCTTTTGGTGCGGTCAAACATACACTATATGCCTTGCAAAGGGACGTAGACATTCGTGTCTCCACAGACCTCAATACCCGTGATGCTATTTTCCCATTCCATCGTCACAGACCATCAAGCGTCGTGTCTCTCAGTCTGTCCCTGCTACTGTTGATCTTCCAGTCTTCCATCCATCCATTTTGCGAAAACAAAAAACAAAAAAAAAAACTTTCCACCAAATGTTAACCAGCCTCTGTGGCATCGGTTATAATATTGGTGGTTCATGGTGCGGAATGAGTTTGTTAACTTTCTCTGCGCTAGTGTTAGCTGGCTTATCGGTTGAAGAGTTTATGCTTGTGATGTCAGCTGGGGGATTCGTTGGCCGGCAAGTTTTTCCTTTAGATGTATCTCTTTAGGCGGTTTTTGTTGTTGTGTGTGTCAGTGTTGGCTTCTGGCTCGTCAACTGTGATAGGGCGCAGTCCTTATAAGAAGTCATCCTTCGGTTTTCTTGCTTTTGCTTTCTTGCAGTTGATCCTTGATGAAGTTGGTTGCTTTAATCATATCTTCTTCGGTCCAGAATTATATACTGTCAGGTAATCTGTGTTCTCGACAGGATTGATTGTCGCATCTAGGTTTGCGTCATATTTCCAATGCTTTTCTTCTCATTATATAACCAAAGTACTCTGTGGCAGTTGATCTTCATGGAGCTTATTTTAACTGCCAGAGTTGTGAGGATGTTTGCGCTTAAGCAGGGCTAAGTTGATCGGTATAGAAATTGTGGTTAGTTTATCTCTCTCTCTCTCTTTCTCTCTCTCTCTCTCTCTCTCTCTCTCTCTCTCTCTCTCTCTCTCTCTCTCTCTCTCTCTCTCTCTCTCTCTCTCTCTCTCTCTCTCTCTCTGGGTTGGTGGGTGCTTGGGTGGGAATATAGAAAGGCGACGGCTCACTTCTAGAGCTGCCTAGGTGATGCAAACGAAAAAAGACAAGGTTTTGAAATGGATTAATGCTGACGTTTGTGTATGTGTGTGTGTGCGTGCGTGAGTTTTAGAGTTGTGCTTGTGAGGCAATTAAAGACTCGCGCGCGCACGTACAAAAGTTGAGCTATGTGCGTAGGTGGGTAGGTTAGGAGATCAAGAAGGGAATTGTTCTTTGTTCTTTTCACTGTTCTTTGTAGTTGGCAGAGGTAAAACTATTCTATAATAACACTGCGTGATGTAAACCGTATGCACGTACTATTTAAATTTATATTCTAAACAAAACTGTTCAAAAATATCATACATAAGTACCGTAACTTAACAAAATGTATTTATGTATCCAAAGAGTTAACAGTTTACTCGTCTTGCTTTCTTATTTGCCAATTCGTCAATTACATCCAATATTTCCAAACTTTCTCACATAATTCTTTCTGTATAGCCAACAATCCTAGATCGCCAAACCTCTTTTGAGTCATTCACGTTCTTAAACATTCTTAAGTGTGTCTGTATAAGTTGGAGTTTCGAAATAAAAAAGAAAGAAAAACTTGTTTCACCAGATGCTACATAACTAGGTGATGTAATAAGAATTCTCAACGCTATAAACAGAATTGGAAATGAAGACTTAAAGTGTTTTGTTTTTTAATGTTGTGTTTTAATGTGCGTGCTCCATCTGCAGCTCCACTGCTCAAAACTCTATATAAATTATCAGCTTACCGGAGAGCTCAAGACCATCAATATCCTCAATCAATCAGGTGCCGTCTCCACAATGAAGGTTGGCTGCAATGGATCTCCAACACTGTCTCTCGCCCTGACTGCACTTCTGTCAGAATTATGTTCGTCCATCTCTTGATGTTATCTTCCCACTTGTATCGTTGTCTACCTCTTGCTGGCTTACCCTCAACCTTGCCTTCAATATCCTAGCATCAACTGATTCTTCTGTTAAGTGGAAGGAAACTGTTTAAATCAACCCAAGTGTTTTCCCCTTTCGTATTCTCAAAATTCAGAAAGAAATTGAGTTAAGTTGAGCTAAGAACAGACATCACTGCACTCAGGCCATTCCCATTCGCTCTCCGTCCCCTCGTTCAACAGCCAGTGAAAAGTCTTACTACTAATTGTTCACACTATCTGATTGAAAATTATCCTGGTCTTCCCGCTCAGTTTTGAGATTCTTCCAGAATCCCTGCCTATTCTCCGCAATATCATTTTTTCCACATACGGGTTCTCAATCTGTTCCCCGACTTCTCTACCTGGTCCCACAGGCGCTCGCCCACCTCTCCCTTGCCCATACGTAATCTACCACCAAGAGGCACTAAGACCTGCCAGCCTATCAGCCTGTTCACGCCTCCGCACTCCTGCATGGCCAGCAGTTAAACCACGAAAATATATGGGGGTGTTGATAAATTTTAAATCTGGTCGTGTATTGATAAGTGGGTGGTTGGGTGTAGAGAGTGTGGGATTCGAACCGGCAGTAGGAAAACACCGTGAAATAAGACAGTAGTTGTAGAATAAGACGAGTACCTTGGCCGTGATATGAATGGGGTGAGCATCATAGTCATAATAATGGTAGTTACATAAACACAAAGACACACACACGAGTACAGACATACACAAGTACAGAGACATCACGCGTACAGACACCTAAGTACAGACACATACACACGTACAGACAGGAACGCATACACTTCTACATACAGACAAATACAGACATCACAAGTACAGACACAGGTACACACGTACAAACAGGAACGCATACACTTCTATATACAGACAAATACAGACATCCCAAGTACAGACACAGGTACACACGTACAAACACAAAGACAACCACACACACGTACAAACAACCAACCACACCCAAATACAGACACAGACACACACCCATAAACAAACAAACACACCCCAGTACAGACACAGACACACACTCATAAACAAACAAACACCCAAGGACAGACACAACCACACACACAAGTACACTGTACAGGGAAAAAAAGATCTGGAGACATTACACATCCCTGTCTCATGCCTCTCTTAATAGGCTGATATTGAACTACTTTATTATCAATTCTTATGACAGCTTGTTGTTTCCAATATATGTTTTTTACACGTCTAATGTCTTTTCCATCAATTTGTAGATCTTCAAGCATCCTTATCATGTTGACATGTCTCACTTTATCGAAAGCCTTTGTGTAGTCAATAAAGCAAAGGTGTAGATCTTTGTTTACTTCTATAGAACGTTCAACTACAGTTCTCAGTATATACACAGCATTTACTGTACACTTGCCTTTTACAAACCCACATAGTTCTCCTATTTCAGGTTGTATTTTCTTTCTAACACTTTGCATAATAATTCATTGCAAAATCTTCGTGATGTGGCTCATTATACTAATTGTTCGATGTTGATCTTATTCCAGGGCTCCTGATTTATGTGGGATTGCAATAAATACAGAATTGCATAATTTAGGAGGTATATCTCCAGTATCATATATTGTATTCAGCATTCTGGTAACTTTATCTATTCCATATTCTTCTAAACCATTAATCATTTTTGTTGTGATGCTGTCTGAACCGGGGTCTAGCCAGTTTTCATATGGTCAAGAGCATTCTGAACTTCCATCTTCAAGGACATAATACACATAGATTTTCATTAGGTTTAATATTGTCTTTATGGTGGTACTTCTGTTTTCTATAATAATGCCCTCTGGTCTCACATATACATAAATATGTTAATTTTAAGTCTTCTGATTTCTTTGTGAATGTTACCAAAGTTTGGTATAAACTGTCAACTATCACTGTTACTTACTGCCAATATAGCACCTTGCGGCGTATGTCAGGGGTGTCTTTGAGGCTGAGGAATTAAGGCCGTCTGGATAGTGCAGTCGCCTTGAACTGTGCAGGTTAGGATTTTCTTTTTGCCACGGACACACACACAAAAATCCCTCACCTTACCGAGGATTCGAACCCGTGTCTCCCGAGGGAAAATCCGGCGTTCTAGCCTCTGGGCCGCACCTCTAGTATTTAAATTGTGTATGGCCCTAGGAGGCCACTAAAAAATTCTTTGCCCTAAGCGAGGGCATCTCATTTATGTCATTAAAAGTGTGAAATTACAAATTAAAATATAAATGTATAACTGTAAAGTTGATTATAAAATGTAAGTACCTAAAGATTCACATAATTTTCTGTAAGGTTTCTAAAAGAAATTTTCTTGAAATGACAATGTTTGACTTCAACTTTTATTATATTATTTCTACGAGAATAACAGAGAGATTTGTAAGTCAGTTAATAATATTATAGCTGGTTTATGATTTCTTTGTTAAAATTCTAGTAATCTCCCTTGTAATGCTTGCTTGCGTTCGATGGTTGTGAACTCCTAGCATGAAGTCCTGTATGTCGAATGAAGGCGTCCTGTTGTCCAACATCAGTGTGATGTCATACAGGACCTGAGTTTTGCGTGAGTATCCGTTGTCCCATGTCTGGCTTATTGGTGTGCAGACTGGTGGTTCCTCGCCGTGCAGGCTGATACTCTCCGACTTCGGAAGAACTACGTTAGCCAGGACCCCGAAGGGCCTGTTGCCCTGAACGCACGACTAGGACATGTTAGTACAGTGGTTCTCAGCTGGTGGGGAATTCCCCCCTAGGGGGGGGGGGGGAATTTTGGGGTTTCCAGGGGGGCGGGGGGAATGAAGATTATTTCAAGATCGCGTTAATACAAGAACCAGTTACTTGATCTTGCTTTTCCCTTCATACTTTACGCTTCTGTACGTATTACCCTTCTGAAATTCATTTTATAACGTAAGTAGACCCGCAAATCACATTTTATGCAGATGTCTAGACTTGTTTTAGTATGTGCTATTAAATTTAGCTTCAATTATTACATATACTGTGTAGGGGCAGGAGGAAATTTTTAGGGAGGAAATACGAAAGGGGGGGGGGGAGGAAATGACGGTCTAAAAATATGGTTAGGGGGGGGGGAATGACGTCCCAAAAATATGATGAGGGGGGGGGGGGGAATGACGTCCTAAAAATATGGTGAGGGGGGAATAACGTCCTAAAAATATGGTGAAGGGGGGAACGGACCAAAAAAGGTTGAGAACCACTGTGTTAATAGGTCTTGGCCAGTATGGAACCTGCAATAAATATTAGATGATTATGTCCCCTATTCATTGCTTATCTGTGCTTTTAAGTTAGTTATCTGGTAATTGCAGACCGTGTCGCGCTGGTTTTAACATGTTGGTATGGGCGCCGGTCGTTCAGAAAGCAAAGGCAATCTACTGAACGTAAAAACTTGCCAAGACATCAACAACGGCAGTAAAATGCTGGTGTTGACTGCAACGTCCTGTAATATTATAAACAGCAGGAGAGTGTCCGCTTATGGAACCTGATGAGATGAGATGAGATGAGATGCTTGAACAGAATTATTAATAAGTGTAGTGATCGATCAAGGCATTACTATAGTATCAATCATGTTAATATATTTTAAATATGCACTATGCAACTGGGGAAAAACATGCACAGTTGAATTGTATGGTTTATTATTATAGGAGATATTTATTTTAAAAACATAGGAAGGATGGTCAGAAAGTAATGCACTATTTGGCGCAGAGAGAGAGAGAGAGAGAGAGAGAGAGAGAGAGAGGGAGGGGGGGGGGGTGTAGGAGGGAGAAGGTATGTTCAAAATGAATAAATGAATTAAATTTACAAACAATATGAATGGCATTTCCTCTAAACATATTTGTCTACTTAAACGTCATAAACTTTGCACGGCTTTTCGCCAACGCGAAAAAAAGTACATGCAGACCATGACTGTTCCAGACCAGGTTATATTCTGCTCACTTCGCCTATTAATCTGTCACCTCTCTCATTTCTATAATCTAGGCCAGTGGTTCTCAACCTTTTTTTGGCCCATGCACCACTTCACTATATGTTCAGAATGTTATCCCACCACCCCCTCCCTTTTCGTATTTCCTCCCTATAACCTCCCCCACCCCCTTTTTTTTGGGGGGGGGGGCCCTACACAGTATACGTAAACATGGAAGGTAAATTTAATAACACATGCTAGAATAAGTCTAGACGTCTACGTAAAACGTGATTTGCGGGTGTTCTTACGTTATAAAACGAATTTCAGAAGGGTGAGAAGTACAGAGCCGTAAAGAATGGAGATAAAAACAAGATCAAGTAATTGAATCTTGTATCAACGTGATATTGAAATAATCGGGAAATTTAACATCACGAATACGCTCAGATCGGAGACACAACTGCACGCAACGTTCACACATAATTCGAGAAATGAGGACGATAGCGTTTTGTGTGGTCCTGAAACCAGTTTGAGTCTGCCAATCTGTGGTCTTAATCACCCCTCCCCTGGGAACCTTAACCCTCCTCCCACGGGGTGGGTATTGGGAATGCTCCACCGGTTGAGAACCACTGGTCCAGCATATCCCCTCTTCACTCCCTGCTGCACCATTCTCTCCAGACGATGTTCTTCAACAGTTATACACGTGGCCCCAAAGGACCCTTACCACATCTGCCTTCTCGTGCACCAATACCCCACCATCTTGTTTCCCAGCGGGGAAAAGATCCAACAGATGATCTTCATCTTTGATGTTTTATTTGAAGCATGCCGCTCTGCACGAAACATACATGTCTTCAAGTTTCTCGACAGGCTCTGTGAGTCTGTGTTACAATCACAATAAGTGTGTCCTGTTTGACCTCCAGCAAGCGGAACGCCGCAGTAACTTCCTCCATCTGCATTCTCAGACTAAATATTGAGGTATCATATGCCAGACTCTCCTGCACTAAACACAGTCCATTAATCTTCGATGTGAACACCTCTAGCCATTTCTTTTGCCTCTTTAGCACAGAGATATCCGTGTAGACCAGGGGTGGGCAAACTACGGCACGCGGGCCGCATGCGGCCCGGCAACTGATATGCGGTACTGGAGGGCATTTAGAAATAAAATGTGTTACTTCGTTTTTTAGTTATTTTGTTGAATTTTACAGAATTTCATGTACCGTTATGATTTTTTAAACATTTTTTTGATAACATTTCTGTCTAATTTTCTATTTTCTGAGTAAGTTGTCCAGGTTTCATGTGCATTTTCATGTACATGTACATTAATCATCGTTATATTTTTCCATTTACCTTTTATTCGTAATTTACTAATCCTATCATTAACAGCTTTAAAGTTTAGAACGGTGCATCATAACTCTTTTTTATGACAAATCCTGTTTCTAATTCATGTTTATTTTGGATGTTTCCTCCATATATTATAATCATTCCATTTTGCTCTAAAGTACCCTCTCCTGGCCACCGTATTTCTTGAATTGCTGTTATATCCATTTTATACTCAACCAGCTCCCGGGTTAATTCTTCGGCCGCTCCAGCTCGATATAGTGTCCGTACATTCCATGTTCCAAATCTCAAAAGTCCTTTAACATTCCAAGGTCGATGTCCAAATAAGTCAGTCCGAATTCGAGGCTCATGTATCTGTTTTGTTACAAAATGGTTTGTACAAAGGTGGGGATGTTAACCCCACGCTTCAACCCCCAACCTGGAGGACCAGGGTGTTTCTCTTTGTCCGTTCTCTACCCCTTGACCTATCCGGCTTGGGAGGCCCTGCTGGTAGCTACGCTACCGCCGGAATAGCTCTCAGGGTCGTTGAGAAACTCAAGCTTCCCCACCACGACAAGGTGGAAACACCATCGGGGGAGCATTGAAATTATGGAAAAGTTAATTATGGAAAAGTTAAATTCTTCTTCTTTTTTCGTTCGCTTGAAATATGCCTATAACTGCAATGTTGTCTCTTATATGAATGAACTGTCTTTTTTAGTTCACTCAGCGGTCCATAGAGTTTATCTTCCACTGTCGTCTCTCTAGGCCAGAAGGTTTGCCTAGACATGTTGTAATTTGGGCAGTCTTGGAGTATTTGCTCTGCTGTCTGCGACGCCATTCCACATATGCACATGGCTTATTTACCAATCTTGAATTTTGTATACATGTGGTTGCGTAACCTATTGTGTGCTATTCTGAGTCGCAGAATAATGACTTGTTCTGCTCTGTCGATAATGTGGTAGTCATATTGAGCAGGTTTTGATGGCTTTCTGACTGATTTGATCATTCTTTTCTTTTGGTGGTATGTAACGGGCACATCAAGCTGTTCTTCTTTTGCTCCTTCCTTAGCCAATCGATCAGCTCTGTCGTTTCCAGGTATTCCACAGTATGATCGTATCCACTGCATGGTGACCTTATGCTGACTGCTAAGTTCAGAGAGTAGTGCCCTTAGTACTGGCAATTTCCCAGACAGGAGCGCCTCGAGTACTGATTTTGCATCTGTCAATAGCATCACAGGTTGTGTACCATGGCTGGTATTTAGTAATTTCTCTGTTACTATCTTGATTGCCTCAATTTCAGCATCATAGTTATGGCAGTACTTTCCTGTTGGTACTCTGTCCGTATCCATAGTATTATTTGGGTACTCTGTGTACACTCCCGCTCCTCCATTTCGAACAGCATTTTGTGCTGACCCATCTGTGTAGACACTGATCCAGAGGTCCTGTATTCTTCATCAAGGAAGCTGAGAGTGGCTGTTCTGCGCTGCACACTGTTCTGTTCTTCCTAGTCAAATATTCCTCTCACTTTTGTCTGGATTTGTAGTGATAGACTATGTTCATCTTTCCATGGAGTTCGCTCTGGTATAGTTTTCAGGGGATACCAACTGTGGGCAGATCGGTGGTTTCTCTGCAGAGTCGTTTGGCCTGGTGGATAAAACTGCTTCTTTTCAACCGCCCTATAGCTAAGTTTTCAAATCTGTTCTTCATAGGGTGGACCTGGCAAGCTGAGGAACTTTTCTGCTTGTATTAGCGTTTTCGTATCTCTGCGCTCTCTCAGTGCTTGTGTCCTCCCCATCTTCTCCATCTCCACTATAGGAGGTTGATCTCATCCCTCCTGTGGTGACTCTAAGTGCTTGATTTTGCACCTTGTCCAGCTCTTGTAGTGTGGTTTTTTATGCTGAACACCACGCAGTTGACCCGTATTCCAGGTGTGGTCGTATGCTCTGTTGATAAACTTTGCTAAGTATTTTCCCACTGGCTCCCCATGTGGTTCCACTTAGTTTTCTCAGGATGGCTATTTTCCTTCTGGCTTTTGCTACTGCTTTGTTGATGTGCTTTCTCCATGTCAGCCTGCCATCAAATGTTACTCCAAGGTATGTTGGTTCTTTATCTTCTCTTAGGGGTATTCCATTTATCTGGATAATCCCTGCCTTTTGTTTTGGAGAGAGGGTAAATAGAGTGGTGCTGCACTTGTCAGTGTTTATGCTGACACACCATCTATTTGCCCATGCAACAAATGCATCTACAGCTCTTTGTAGCAATCTGGTGGCCACTGATGCATGTTCATTTGTGCTCCATAGAACCAGGTCATCAGCGTACATTGCCGCTTTAATTCCATGCGGTAGATTAGCAACAAGATCATTGATGAAGATTAGAAAAAGTGTGGGGACAAGACTTCGCCATGGGGAACACCGTGATGCAGTAGTACTTTCTTGCTCTTGAGTCCGTCTATCTGTACTCGGGCTCTTCTGTTGTGCAAGTATGCTTTCACTCATTTGTACATTCTTCCATTGACTTTACAGTTTCTCAGTTTCTTCATCAGACCTTCTTTCCAGACTTTGTCAAAGGCTTTCTTCAGATCTATCCATACCGCAAGCACCAGCTTCTTCTCTTGGAATGCATCCTCAATTTCTTGAGAGAGGTAGGTTGTCTGATCTTCCGTAGAGTAGCACTGCCTAAAGCCAGCTTCCTGTGGCACAAGGATGTTTTCAGTTTCAATGTACCACTGCAGTCTGTGATTGATGATGCGCTCCATTGTTTTGCAGAGACAGCTGGTGAGGCTAATTGGTCTGTAGCTGGAGGCAATGGAACTATCTTTCCCTGATTTTAGGAGGGGTATCATGATTGCTTCTTTCCAGGCTTGTGGAACACTGCCTAGGGTCCAGCTGTTATTGAAGATCTGCAACAGCTTTGCTTTGACCTCTGTTCCTAGGTTCCTGATCATTTCATTGGAGATACCATCAGCTCCTGGTGACTTTCTCATTTTCAGTTTTGATATGGCTATCTCCAGTTCGATGATTGTGATAGGGGCTTCAAGAACCTCATGTACTGTTTCATTCTGTCCTGTATGTTGCCATTTCTCTCGAATCTCTTGTTGTTTCTCTGGACTAATGTTGATATTGTTATTGTGTGCGAATGAGTCCGCAAAACAGTCAGCTGCTTACTTTCCTGTTAAGATGTTTCCGTCATTATGTAGTGCAATGTTTTAATTTCTCCTTGTGCCCTCATCATAAAGTTGTATTATTAGCTTCCACAATTTCCTTGTGTCTATTTCAAAGTTCAGAGACTCCGTTTTCTCTTGCCAGCTTTTCCGTCTAGCCTGCAGCTTGGCTCTTTGAAATTTGGCTTTTGCGTACTGGTATATTTGTGGTGCTCTTTGCTGGGTTTGGTCTCTGCTTGCTTTCTACACACTTCCACATCATTATGCAACTGTTCCAGTTCACTACTCGAGTAGGGTTTATAATGTTTACGGGCTCCTCTTGATATAGTTTCTCGTGCTGCCTGTGGTATGCATTTCCTAAACTCTTTAACTACTTTATTTATGTCTTTCTCAGTGTTCAGGTTTCTGACCAGTATGCTGGTGCGATGCTTTTACATTGCCCAGTCTGCTTTCTTGTAGTTCCACCTCGAGAGGGTACTGCTTTTACTTACAAGCTCATTTTCTACAGTTAGAAAGACTGGCTAATGGTCACTGCCACCAAATTGTTTCCCAACAATTCGTGTAATGTTCCACTCCAGGTCTGGTGAATGAAAAGCCAAGTCAGTTGTAGTTGTGTGCCATGATCTCAAGTAGAAAGTATGTGGGTTGGACGGCTTGTTAATCAAGATAAATCTATTCTCATTCTGTCAGTCTTCCAGTCTCTCTCCTCTCTGGTCCATGTGATCATAGCCCCAACTCTGCGAGTGGCTGTTGAAATCGCCACACAATTATATTTTTTTCTTTTAATGGTAGTGTGTCCAGTGCCTGTGGTAGGTCACTTGGACAGTAGTAATTGATCAGATGTAGGTCTATATTGCCGGTCTTAAGTTTAAGAGTCTGATACTCAGCCCCTTCCCTTTAAACTTCAATTTTGGAAGTAGTGACGTTATTTTTTACAAGGGGCAGTATCCCACCCTTTCGCCTGTCTTTTCGGTCAGATCGGTAACACTGGTAGCCTCTGATTTTGAAGGCTATAATTTCGTTGAGGTGAGTTTCTTGCAAGCAACATACGTTTACTCTTTCTTGGTCCAAGATGTTTTCTAGTTCTATTTATTTGTTGCTGACTCCCTCCGCATTCCAGCGCTTTATTTTTAATCTCTGTTTGATATGGCCAGACGCTTTATTCTCAGGTCCTCTGGCTCCAAAGGACATCTGAGAAGGACCTCCATTGGTTTTGGTTGGACCCTTTCGAGACATAGGGCCCGGCACTGCACCTGCCTGAGGGTCCAAAGCAGGGCGAAGCACCATAACATTTAGCAGTAGTCGACATATTTCATTACGCGTAATTGAAGTGGCATCCTGATTTCTGTGGTGCGCCTCCTGGCTGGTTGCCTCCGTCTTCAGCACCTCTCCTTTGCTAGAGCAGACTGTGGTCTTACTCGAGTTTAGGTGTGTATGCATGCACACACGTGTCTGCGCATGCACACACGTGTCTGCGCATGCATGTACGTGCATACACATCTAGAGCTTTCTGGTTATTTATCGGCGCCAGTGACTCGCCGCCGCCCCTTCTCCTGTTAGTAACAGGTCCGCCACGTGAGGGCCAGGAGTTGGACTTTTGCTGCATAGGTGATGAATGCACTGAGCCATTGGGGTATTTATGCAAGGTTGGGCCCCCGGCTACATAACAGCAACATTTTGAACCCGGAAAAGTTAAATGAACTGAATGTCAAACTTCAGGGCAATGGTGTGTTTGAACATGAATTATATGTGCATGTAAAATCGTTTCAAGTAAAACTCTCACTGATCTCCAGACAAGCAAGTGAAAAAAAAAGGTTTTTTCACTTCCCTTTGCTGAAACAAAACATTATTTCTTGTGAAGTGACTGAAAAGTTTAAAGCCCAATTAGATGCATTGAAGTATGATCACAGAAGATGGCAGGTTGGACAGAGAAATCGAAATCAGATGTCAAAAAGCTAGTGCACTTACATATCAACTATCACCCGTACTGAAGCATCCAAATATACCCATGCCCGCAAAACGACAGATAATAAACAGCATATTCACACTAACTCTATGTTACCAGTCTCAAACTTGGACCTTATTCAATCACACTTTCACTAAATCAGCACCTGCGAGATGAGATGACTGAGGAGAGCCGCCAACTTAACAATCCGAGACCGAGTGAGAAATGCTGTTTTCAGACAGACTGTGGGATCAACACCTTGTGCCACATTTATTGAAAGACAGAAGATCAAGTGGTTTGGCCATGTCGTTAGAATGCAACACCAACAACTACCATCACTGGCCTTACATCAAAGATCATCTGCCACGAGACCAAGAGGACGTCCAAGAAGAAAATGGATTGACGACATCAAAGACATTGTACAACCACATGGAATGACACTATCCAGTGCCACCCATCGGACGCTACGCTGGAGCGAAATTTTTCCTCCCCACGACGCTTGACGACAGCAGTGGGTGATGATGATGATGATGATGATGATGATGATGACTAAAGAATTTTGATGGACATTCCAAGATTGTAAGTACTTAGAGCCACAGTTCAATATTCTCAGTTCACTTTTTAGTGCAGAAGCTGATACAGCCACAGAGGACATACAGTAGGAGCTGCTTGACTTACAAGCAGATCATGACCTGCAAGAGAAATTCAAGTCAGATGGTTTGTTGAATTTCTATGGACCTTTATCAGAAGAATCATTTCCCAACTTGGAAAACTTTTCAGCTAAACTTTTATCATCGTTTTGATCAACATACACTTGCGAACAAGCATTTTCTTGCCTGACGATCAACAAATCTAAGAATAGGTCTTTATTGTCGGACTGCAACTTGCATGCTGTCATGCGAATTTCAACAAGTAAACTTACTCCAGATTTCAAGAATATTGTCAAAAATTGCAAATCAGTTACATACATCTCATTAGAAATCAACAATTGTAGTGACAATGTAGTCGGTTTGTGTCTAAATTAAAGCCATTGATATTTAATAAAAACATTAGTATAATAAAACATTGTAAAATCCTGTTAACAAATTAGTAAAAGTTTTTGTCCAAATTGTAAAATATAATGTATAAGTAAAATAAAATTGCAATAATTGGTTATTTTACTGTTTAATAACCTATACATAATTAATAATTACTTATTGTGATAGGTTGCTGTAAACAAAGTGGACATAATATATATGTACTCCCCCCCCCCCCCCCCGCCCAATTAGCTTTACATTTTCAATGTGGCCCTACGCACAATATGTTTGCCCACCCCTGTCTTAAATCATATTTAATCGTTATTTCAATACCATTATTTCACACAAGTTTATTCAATCACTTAAACCTCTTGGCACAATTTATCATGTGATTTTTCACCTTCCATTTCATCCTTACTGTCTGAAATGGATTGTATTTTACTCTAATTTTGTAAAAGTGCGAAATAATGAGACTTCCGGCCGCCCTAGAGTGTTCTCCGTCTACGTGCAATTACTCACTGCACACCCGCTAGAATGGCACTGACAGCATTCCACTGCAGTCTAGTCCATCTGACATGTTGCTCTGGCCATTGCAGGCACGGCTGACGATGTCTGTGAGTCAAATTTGGCCCGAACATAAGATCGTCTTGCAGTAAGGCCTGTATCTCTGAGTCATCGTATGAGTGTCATTCGAGAGACTTGCCCACGCCTATCCACCATTGCTGTTTCTGTTTGACTTGTCGGGAGAAAACGATTCCTTAGGTAAGTGGTTCTCAACCGGTGGGGAATCCCCCCCCCCCCAGAAAAGGGGGGGGGACTTTTAAGGTTTCCGGGGGGGGGGGGGATTACGATTATTTCAAGATCGTGTTAATACAAGAACCGATTACTTGATATTGTTTTTCCCTTCATACTGTACGGTCCTGTACGTCTCACCCTTCTAAAATTCAATTTATGAAGTAAGTAGACCCACAAATCATGTTTTATGTGGACGTATAGACTTGTTTTAGTATGTAATATTAAATTTAGCTTCCATTATTACGTATACTGTGTAGGGGAGGGCGGGATTTTTAGGTAGGAAATACGAAAGGGGCGAATGACGTTCTGAAAATATGGTAAAGGGGGGGGGGGGGGGCACGGGCCAAAATTTTAGGTAGGAAATACGAAAGGAGGGGGGGAATGACGTTCTGAAAATATGGTGAAGGGGGGCACGGGCCAAAAAGGTTGAGAACCACTGCCTTAGGTGACTCAGCACAACATGACGATCTTGCACATTAACTCGAGGTTGGCCACTCTGAAGTCTATCGCAGGCACTGCCAGTGGCTGCGTAACGTTCATTGAGGCGTACGATAGTGCTGTGGTGGCAATTCATCCTTCTGACAATGGCCTGCGAGCTCATTCTGGTCTCCAGCATCTCAATGGTTCCTTGTCGATCGTTTTCAGATAGTCGTGGCATTTCACGCACCTGTACTTGTACTGGGTGTTTTGTCCCAACGGGCTTGTATACCGAGTATACTACTGCAATGCGTACACGTGTTCAGGGTCAGAGGGTTGGAAATCGTGTTCCACGTGTAACTGTCATTGTTTTCATGTAATATGTACACATGCCCGTGGATTGAATCATGCACTTTCTATTCCAGCAGCCATTAGCTCTCTACCTCACGAAAACACACTGGGAAATCCATGTCCACGCCTTTTTCCCCAGCTTCTCGGCATCAGTTTGTAATGTGGTGCGTTTCTAATGTGCTTCAGTATAGATCTTTTTATTATTAGGAGACGAAGCAAAGGCATTAATTGGATTTGTAAACAAATCAATAATGTGATAATACTCACGCTGTGCTTTTCCTCTGGTTAGCTTAAATATGACTTTTCAACTTTGCTTACGTGTGTTGTTAAATGTTAAATTGGATCAAAGGTAAGAGGTGTTAATTCGATGGCGTGGATTTATCACATCGATGATAAAGAAGTAAAATATTTTCTCACAGTTAGCTACAGAGTACTTTATGAAAAGTAAATTGAGATATTAGCAACTCTTCTAGTTTAGATTATCATCATCCTGTGTCTTTTTCCCCCTATCATCTTTTTCATCCTTTCCTTATTCCCTCCTTGTTCTTCTAATCTTTTCTTCACCTCCTACATTAAACTCCTCCTCCGTATCCTTCCTCAAGCGGATTTTCAAATAGCATAAACGGTTGTGTATCAGTAATGTAAGGAGGTCCTGTGTAAGTAAAGGGCACTTTTACACCCTAGGCGGCGCATTAGACAAATGGTGCTAGACCCATATTTGTATAGACCAATCGGCATTAATGTGGGTCATGTGGTCAGTATCACACCGGCCGCCTTTACTTCCCAAGACATTATCCGGTACCAGTTTTACACTAGGTCAACCAGGAAGCCGAGGTTAATTTTGAAAATCTGCCTGGATGCGTATAGTTTAGCTTAGTTTAGCCGACGGACCAACATCACGGCACACGGGTGTAACCCATACGTGGTCCGTTCTCTCCTAACTCAAGATTGAGTCTCAGCTCAGTGCACGAACTCCGTAGCACCGGCGAGGGTCCTGAAATACTTTGGGTAGATTTTTAACTCGAAATTTTGCCCGGGCAGCGCAGTTGGGCTACTCTTGTTTGATTTCCAACTGCCAAGAGATTTTTTACGGGCGCAACAATACACACGAGCGTCCGATCTCACTACCCAGAGACCAAAGGAAATTATGTTACTAGAAATTCACATGAAAAAAATCCCCCCCCCCCCCCCCCCCCCCCCCCCCACCCCGGCTTGAACTCGGGACCTCCAGCACTCGAGGCGGAGACCACTCAGCCCCGTATTCGAATCGAACCCAGGATCACCGGATCGACAGTCGTTAATGTAGCCATTACATTACCGCGGCTCCAGCTCTCTCTCTCTCTCTCTCTCTCTCTCTCTCTCTCTCTCTCTCTCTCTCTCTCTCTCTCTCTCTTTTCTCTTCCCATCACGCTGAATGTTGTACCGGGAACATAATCTCGCAAGCATTAACTGTTTACTCACATAGGCGCATGAACGGAGCGACAGCCAGATAAATATACTGACGCGACCTGCTGGGACCGATCGCTTTGTCAGTAGAACCGGTGAAAACTCACAGATTGTTGTTTGTGCACAGGGCCCTGTGTTTGACTGGACCGGTAGACAACGTACGGTTTGCCTTCTGTCCCCGCCTTCCTCCGTTTTTTGATGTTGTTAGTTTAGGCTTGTTTGCACTGACTGCTCGCACTGTGCCCGATGAAAGCACGTTGAGTAAATCAAGAACAATCGGAAAGTAGAATTAGGCAGCTTTACAAGAACACGAGCGATGGAATGGATGTTGCGGCTATATAGCCATCGTCAGCACACACAGAACCGACATTGATACAATTATACAAAAACCTACAAACAACTCAACTAAAGACTCGGAGACGTCTGAATCCGAGGGCGCACAGATCAAATTGCCTGTCATGACCGATGAAGTCAGTGTTGCCCAAGAGAATACTCTTTCATGAATGATGCTAGACTTCCGCGTCAAGTGTCGTGTCGTTCACAACCCTCCACATCCCGCGCTTTCCGGTGTTGTTTAAAGATTCTATTGTCCTCACCTTTTCTTATTATGCCTTTCATCCCCCAATAAAGTGCAGACCCTAAACCAACTCACGCCAAGCCCTTTCCACACTGGTCCATGGTTGGTTGGATTTTGTGGCTAAAGTATTCTACGGGAGGAGGAAGCTATGTTTCACGCCAATCCTCCTTAGTAGCCTCTTACGACACACATGACAGGTTATGGTGTAACTATTCTTTACTTCCCTTGTGGGCCCCGGTAACATAGGGCACCTCTAGCTATAAAAACAGCCTTGTCGAGTGGTTTCGATTTTCTCCTCTATGGCCACCACTTCTGGAGGTGTCTGATCCAAGATTATTATCATCATCATCATAATCAACTATAGCCCTGGTAACATAGGGCAGCTCGCCATATCTAGCTATAATGATAGCCTTGTCGGGTGGTTTCGATTTTCTCCTCTATGGCCACCACTTCTGGAGGTGTCTGATCCAAGATTATTATCATCATCATCGTAATCAACTATGGCCCTGGTAACATAGGGCACCTCGCGATATCTAGCTATAATGATAGCCTTGTCGGGTGGTTTCGGTTTTCTTCACCACCACTTCTGGCGGTGTCTGCTCCATGATGATGCTCATCATCAACTACCTTGCCGACTGATGCTTCTTCACATCTTGCGATCTTCA
Organism: Cepaea nemoralis; assembly: GCA_014155875.1. Taxonomy (NCBI): domain Eukaryota; kingdom Metazoa; phylum Mollusca; class Gastropoda; order Stylommatophora; family Helicidae; genus Cepaea; species Cepaea nemoralis. The sequence goes on along the minus strand of JACEFZ010017471.1, from coordinate 130,877 downwards.
ACAGTCTCAAATCGTGCGCTGTCACTATTCCTCGCCATGAAACAAGACTAAGAACTGTCAATAATTTTCTCTCGCTGTCTCCCTCTGTCTCTCTTACACAAATCGTTCCAGTTGTCACAGTATGTTCTAGTTGTTTTTTTTTTCCATCTCAGAATGTGATATTATGATAAGTTGCCTTTTTGTCTTAGCATCTTTCAAAACGTTAAGATGACTCACTTTGACTGTCCAATGAATTTTCAACATTCTTCTGTAAAACATAATCTCGATATAGATTTGTTGTGTCTGTTTACTAATTGTCCAGGATTCATAGCCATATCAACACCGGTTCAATGCAAATTGCAAGAATTATATTTTTAACCCTCAATGACAAGGACTTATTGCACAAGATGTTCTTCGTGTTATACAATGTGAGCACTAAATCCATGACGTACAAAACAATCATTGGTTTCCTTGTAGGAGATGAAGTAGTGGATGAAGTAGAGGAATTTCCGTATCCGCCGTCTCTGGATAAGAAGGTACCGAGTTTCCTCCCAGTATAAAGTTGTGAATGTTTTCAAGAACGACTGGTTACTAATGATATCTCTCGTCGTCATCTAGATTTTTTGAACAGCGTGATTCGGTACATGACCAGATAGGATACAGGCCAAAAACAGGCCTCGTGTGTAAATTGTTGCGCGCGTTAAAAATCCCACTTTTTAAGAAGATCGTTGAGCCGTTGCCATGACAAAGTTGTTACGGAAAAACACCACGGTTAGGTTGGGTTAGATAGTAGAGTCAATTATCTCTCATGTTTACAGGAAAGAAGTTAATTAGTTGCATATCCTCTACAAAGTGTCAAGTCAACCCCAGCATTTTATGGCTGTATGTGATTTATTGGCAAATTTACGTTCAGTAGTTTACCATTGCTTTCTGAACGACCGGCACTCATACCCTTATATGGAAACGAACGCAAGGGGCCTGCTTCCAAATCGCCCGCAGCTGTGTTCCGAACGCGGTATGTGGAATTACGATTTGGATTCATGAACTCTTCGCTACAGAGCTGGCAGAGGAAGACACCTAAGAAAATGCATGCCTAAGTTGGAAATAAGGATCTTTGAATTCAACAATTTGACATGCATAGTTATGTGTGACGCATTCCCATAAAACAAGGTTGACATGCATAGTTATGTGTGAAGCATTCCCATAAAACAAGGTTGACATGCATAGTTATGTGTGACGCATTCCCATAAAACAAGGTTGACATGCATAGTTATGTGTGACGCATTCCCATAAAACAAGGTTGACATGCATAGTTATGTGTGACGCATTCCCATAAAACAAGGTTGACATGCATAGTTATGTGTGACGCATTCCCATAAAACAAGGTTAACATGCATAGTTATGTGTGACTCATTCCCATAAAACAAGGGTAGAAGAAGAAGTCTTACTTTTCCTGCCACAACTGCTACCTCTCGCGACACCATTTGAGAACAACTGATGCAGTCATTTCATATTTGTCTTTCTAAGATTATCTACGCCACCTATTTCGTCGTTGGCAACACAGATCGTTTTGTTCTTTCTCTGCCACCTTCTTTCCCTACCTCTTACTATCCTCCTCCCCCAAATCAGTTTTTATTTCTCAATTCCAGATTTGTTTATACCTTTCTCTGTTTGTTCACCTTTCTTATAATCCTCGTGGTAATTTCGCATTCTAAAGCCGGTCTCCCTGATCAAGGGGTTATCGACGTTGTTTGTAATTCCGTATATCCACGAGGGGAAAAAACAACTGCGCGAGATTCGGAAGCGGATGGCGACGCTCTGGTAACTTACGGGGGTATGTGAGCCGGTCGTTCGGAAAGCAATGGTAAAACTACTGAACATAAAACTTGCCTAGTACATCAACAGCAGCTGGAAAATGCTGGTGTTGACTGCAACGTCCTGTAAAGAATATGAAACATTTTAAAAAATCATTCATACCTTTATACCCCCTTGTGTTTAAAGCACGTGTTGTTTATATGCTCAGGCTATCACCGTGTCTTGTGTTCGACATGAATGTAACAAGTTTGATACACCAATCAATCAATCGGGTGCCGTCGCCACAACGAAGGTTAGCTGCAATGGATCTCCAACACTGTCTCTGACCCTGACTGTACATTTTGTCAGATTGTTGTTCGTCCATCTCTTGATGTTATCTTCCCCCGTGTATCGTTTGATACATAAACATACACTTGATGTGGGTCACAAGGTCGAAGCTGGATCTGTACGTAGACAGTGGACTGGGTCGCTGTGGAAGTCTGTTGTCCGTAAAGTCACCTTCATCTTCGTCCCGGGACATACGGGAGTCGATGGAAATGAACGAGCTGATAAGCTGGCTGGCTTTGCACCCCCTGCAGATGGCCAGCCCATGAATCGTGCCGATGTTATTAACGTCCTCAAAGATATGGCGAAAACAGAGGACTTTGACGTCAGTGATTCCACATCGCTGTCCAGGATGAAAGACTTGGGAGTAAGAATCGGCACAGCCAGACGCGAGAGGTACATCGGGAAAACAAAGCGCCTCGTCAACCAACACAGAACTGGCACTATTAGCCACCGGACGCTGATGCATATGCTGGGGGGAGGATCTGAGCACCTATGGACATGTCCGGGGTGCAATGAAGATACCCTAACTGATAACTGATAACACTTGATGTGTGAAAAATGAGTGGTTGAAAGAGCCATATGTAAGACGATGTTAGTTAGTTAGTTCTCTGTCTGTCTGTCTGTCTGTCTGTCTCTCTCTCTCTCTCTCTCTCTCTCTCTCTCTCTCTCTCTCTCTCTCTCTCTCTCTCTCTCTCTCTCTCTCTCTCTCTCTCTCTCTCGCTTTTCCCTACCTGCTGTATGCATAATCTTTCATTGTGTTTTATCCGTAGAAATCATAATTACCATGAGTTTTTCTTTCTTCTCTGTCACTTTGCTCCTGTCTGGCTTGTACTGTACTGTATAATCATATTTATCTTCGTCATCATCATTGTTGACGTCATCATTTTCATCTCGTCTCATCTCATCATGTTCCTCTTGTACCTTGCGATGTCGAGGTGAAGTATAAACAGCGGGAGAGTGCCCGTTTATGGGCTTCATGTATCGATATTCCCATGGACTCTGTTATTCACTGCGTCCATCGTTTACGTGGTCGGCCTCTTCCTCTGCTTTCCTCTGGTCTGTACATCATTGCTTGTTGTGGTATACTGTTGACGCATCCCGTCTCCTTGGCTTTCTAGTGCACTGTTCACTTTGCTATCCCTTGGGATTTTCCCTTTATCCTTTCTGTATCATGTGTATCTGCCATCGCTATGTGGAATTTGCAACGAGACAAAGAGTGTTGAAGTGCTAAATAGAACTGTACTTGTGTATGGATGTGAAGCGTGGACAATGAGCAGACAAGCTGAAAAACATCTAATGGCTGTGGATATGTGGTTTCTGAGGAAAATGCAAAGAATACTATGGCCAGACAGAAAAACCAATGACCAAGTCCTACAAGAAACAGATGAAAATCGCAAACTGATTAGAGAAATTAGACATAGACTGTCAACATTATTTGGTAATGTTATGAGAAGAAATAAATTGCAGAACTTGGTGACAACTGGTAAGATTGAGGGGAAAAGAACAAGGGAAAGGCAGAGAAGTAAATATGCCTGGATGGCTTGGCCACATGGTGGTGTTTGTCCATCAAGAATGATGATGACCATTCATGTCATCCAGTGGGGTAGAAAGAAAGTTTGCAGCCGTGAGTTCTAAGATGGCTGGTAAGGCCTATTTTGGCTCGAAATGTTCTTTGACAATGTGAGCAAAGAATGCTTGACGTTCCAGGAGAAGGATCTCCTGCATTTGTTTTTCTGTTCAGTCTTTTTTTTTCCACAGCTCTTGCAGTCCTGTTTGCTTCACAAGTGACTACACCCTTGCGTAATGTTGTACGCCACAAATTTCGGTCTTTGGCAGCAGTCTCCCAAGTGTCGTGATGAATTCCAAAAGTGTTTTTTAGTGAAATCTTCAAAGTGTCTTTAAAGCGTTTCCTCTGGCCGTCGTAAAAAAAAATTCATTTAGGGAGCCTGTGATCTGGCATGCGAGTCAAGTGATCAGCCCAGCGAAACTGATTCTTCATTTCAGAGTATGCAGTATGGATACTGGGCATGGACGCTCTTTCTGGGACTTCGGTGTCTGGGATCTTGTCTTGCCATTTAATCTTCAATAGCTTTCTAAGGCAGACTGTGTGGAAGTGGTTTAATTTCCTTGCTTATCGCTGGTAAACATTCCAGGTTTCACTAGCCACATGGTATGGTTGATACAAGAACACAGAGCTGATTCACGACTCTGGTGATCGTTTGAGATGGCGAAACAAGACCGCCCACGCTTATCGGCCAGGCACATGATGATGGTGTGTCAAGATTGGGAAGAATTGTGTTAGAAGGGAAGCTGAAAGAGAAACAAAAAATGTGGACATCAGAGGGCAAGCTAAACACCAGCTTAACAAGATATCGTGAACAGAATGGTTTATTAGCACGAATATATTTTTTCTTGCTGCGAGGCGAAGTGGTTACGGGCGCAGTTCCCGCATACCCGCTTTCGAAACGCAGCTGCAGACGATTTGGCAGCAAACCGTCTTGCGTTGGTTTTTTACGAAATGGTATGGATGCCGGTCGTTCAGAAAGCAATGGAAAACTACTGAACGTAAACTTGCCAAGAGATCACAACAGCAAATAATGCTGGTGTTGATGCGACGCACTGTAAAGAATATGCAAATGTTTTTAATTCTTTTATTTACAAGGGAAATAATTCCATCTAGGTTGAAGGGGAACAATTACAGATTTAACTATATTTGTACTGATAGATATTTTGCAAGAGAACTGTATGTTTATTCCTGTAAAAATGTTATTCATATTTTGAATGGTATCAATTGAATGTTATCATTATAAATGAATTACACAATTTTGATTATTATTTGCAATTTCAGACACTCATTGGCACCTTGCCGTCTTGACAGACGATAGTTTGTGCTTTAAAAAGGCATAATAACTTTTACCTATGGCGGTAGCGAGTGTGACTGATAAGGCCAATTTGCGCTGTAAATGTCCGTTCACAGTGGGTGCATGTGAACACGTGGTCATTTCCACCATCATGCACCATCTTACGTCTCAAACGCTTGGTGTGTGACTTTTCTGCAATAATTTTCTCCTTTGACTTTATTCCATTTCTGATATTTGCCCTCCATGCAACACGTTCAGCGGCGACTTGCTCCCAATGTGCATTATCAATGCCTGTATCAATCATGTCCCGCTTACACACATCTTTGTATCGTAGTAGAGGCCGACCCTGAGATCTCTTACCCATCTGTAATTCACCAAAAAAGATATCCTTTGGTATTCTACCATCATCCATCCTCCTAAGATGTCCTATCCATCTAAGTCTACGAAGACTGAGCATGGAATAAACTGTCACGCAACCTGATCTTTCCAATACTTCAGTATTTGTGATTTTGTCTTGCCACTTAATACCAAGAATTCTTCGCAGACACCGCATATGAAAGCTGTTTAAGTTGTTCTCTTGGTGTGAGTAAGTTGTCCAGGTTTCACTGCCATAGAGAAGAGTACTAAGGACACAGGCTTGATAGACAAGGACTTTTGTTTTGGCAGTAAGCTTCCTGTTCTCCCAGACTCTGTTTCTTAACCTGTTCATTGTTGTTGCTGCCTTACCAATCCGGATGTTGATTTCCTGATCTAGGGATAATTTGCTATTTACCACTGATCCTAGATATGTAAAATGGTCTACTATCTCTAGTTCGGCGTCGTCAATAAAGATTGATGGTACCCCATGTGCACCTTGTGACATAATCTGTGTCTTCTTTTTGCTAATTGTTAAACCAAATTCAGAACAAGCATTGGAGAATGCAGATAGTAGACATTGCAATTCTTCCTCAGAGTGGGTCGTAACTGCAGCATCATCTGCAAAAAGCAACTCTCTGATCAGTACCCTCCTAATTTTGGTCTTAGCCTTCAATCTCTGAGCATTGTAGAGGCCGCCATCTGAGCGTGAGTGAATGTATATACCACCATCCTGATCATGAAATGCATATTTCAGTAGAAGTGAAAAGTATATTCCAAAGAGGGTGGGAGCTAGTACACAACCTTGCTTAACTCCACTCTTGATTTCAAATTCTTCAGAAGTTGCACCATCAAACTTGATTATACCCTTCATGCCTGTGTGGAACGATTCCACAATGGACAGAAGAGTTGGTGGGCAGCCAATCTTCTTTAGTGCCTTGAACAGACCCTCACGACTGACCAAATCAAATGCCTTTGTGAGGTCGATGAAGGCAATAAACAGTGGTTGATTCTGTTCACGGCATTTTTCTTGCATTTGTCGCAATGAGAATATCATATCAGTGGCAGACCGGTTCTGTCGAAAGCCACACTGTGATTCGGGATAGACTTGATCTCCTAGGACTTGAAGTCTGCGCAGAACAATTCTGGCAAATACTTTTCCAACAATACACAGAAGTGAGATACCCCTATAGTTGTTGCAGTCGCTCCGATCGCCCTTGTTCTTGTACAGTGTTATGATGCTTGAATCTTTGAAATCCTGTGGGACTTGTCCTTCACGCCAGCATAGCTCTATTAGCTGGTGGATCTGTATAGTGAGTGTGTCTTGCCCACTCCTGATAACCTCTATTGGAATCCCATCCTTACCTGGAGCCTTGCCAGATGCAAGTTCATTTATAGCACACTTAACTTCTGTTATGGTGGGAAGTGTGTCCAGGTGGTCAAGAGTTGGTAGAGCCTCTATGGCGTTGAGGGCATCATCCGCTAGTTTGGTCTCACTTGAGTAAAGCTCCAAATAGTGCTCTACCCATCTGTCCATCTGCTGTTTCTTATCAGTGATGATTTCTCCAGTCAAGGTTTTCAATGGTGCACTTCTTTTGATCACTGGACCGCAGGCTTTCTTTATTCCTTCATACATGCTTCTTATGTCTCCCTTATCACTTGCGATTTGAATGGACTAACATAACTTGATCCAATAATCATTTGCACACTGCCTGGCAGCCTTTTGCACATCCTTCCTAGCTTGCCTAAGCTCACTCAGAGTGTTACGCGTTGGTCTTTCCTTGTTTCTTAAGAGAGCTTTCTTCTTCTTATCAATCAAGGGCTGCAGAGTCTCGCTGTTGGCCGCAAACCAGTCCTGCCTCTTATGATCCACAGTGCCGTAAACCCCTACGGCAGTTTTATAAAGAGTTTCCTTAATTTGACCCCACTTTTCATTTACTGTACAATTTTCTGGTGTATCAGTGAAAGCGTCTTCAAGTTGCTGTTGAAACTGAAAGCACTTTTCAGGATCATGAGTGTTAATAATATTAATCCTGAGGCTAGATTTGTGTTTAGCTGTGTAGATTCTCTTTGGTCTCAGTCTAACCCTTGCAACAACCAAAGAATGATCCGTATCACAGTCAGCACTGTGGTAACTACGAGTTAATGATATATGGTTCAGATGTTGTCTCCGTGTGATGATGAAGTCCAGCTGGTGCCAATGGCCGGATCTTGGATGTTTCCATGTGACCTTATGCATCTCTTTTGTTTTAAAAAAGGAGTTTGTAATACATAGGTCATTACTGGTGCAATGCTCCAGCAGCCTTTGCCCATTTCCATTCATGCGACCGATGTTGTATTTTCCAAGGCACACTGGCCATGAACTCGAGTCCTTGCCCACACGAGCATTGAAATCACCGAGCATATAAATGTAGTCAGATTTTGGAACTGCCTTGATCACGGAGTCTAACTCCTCATAGAACGAATCCTTCACATCATCAGAGGAATCGAGTGTCGGTGCATATGCAGTAATAATGGTGGCAAACCCACAAGAGGTTGCCAAGCGCAGGGATAATAGTCTTTCATTTCCTCCTGCTAGAATTTCATTCATTCCCAGTAGCGAAGTCTTCACTGCAAAGCCCACACTGTGTTGCCTTTTTTCTGCCTGCCCTCTACCCTTCCAGAAAAAGGTGTAGTTGTTTTCCCTGAGTGACCCTTCCTCAGCGAGGCGAGTCTCCTGCAGGCCAGCAATATCAATGTTTAGACGATTGAGTTCGGCATCAATCACAGCCGTTTTTCTCACATCGTCAATATTGGTCAAGTCAGTGGAAAATCCTGGACACATGGTTCTCACGTTCCAGGTTGCAAGCCGTAGCTTGAGGTTTCTATTTTTATTTTTGTTTGTACCTGGTGCATTGGTTTTACAGCCTGCGATTCAGATTTTGTCCTAGCCCCAAGCACCCATTGAAGCAGGCAGGCTGTGGCGGATCAGCACCCAATTGGCTGGGGGCTGCCCAGCTTGAGGCGGGCGGTAGCTGATCAGTGACACCTATAGGTGTCTCCCACCGTCAGAGGCAACGCGTGGCGCCCCATGTCTACGCCAACTGACAAGGACTTATAACCCGTAACAGTTGCCTCTCGCTTTGATTCCGAGACCAGTTAAGACCAGGGATGGAGTTATTGCCTCTCCATAGCACAAAGCCTGGGCTAAAATATAGAGATCATGTGTTGCCCATGCAGCATGATCCCTCTCTCGGCCTGCCTAGTTTACTCCAGAGGAAAGGTAACACCCCTACATCTGGAACAAGACAAGCTGCAGAAGCTGCCGGATCAGCAAAGCAATGCTCTAACTGTCCGCCTGTCGGAGCTTCGATCCTAGACCAGTCGCCAAACAAGGCTTAGGGCCTGGTCTGCCCTGCCATGACATTTTGTCTTTAGCTTGCATTTCCTCGCACCAGGGTAAGGCTTGTACCCTCCCAATTGCGCTCTTCCGCCCGAAGCCATTGGCACAATGTGGGGTGTCAGGTTTGGTAAGCGCCGCCCAACGTTCAGCGCTAACAGAAACCAGGTAGTACCGTCTACTGTTATACGGTAGCTCAGTCATATCTGACTAAGACCTGACACCAGAATCAGGTGTTCAGATCAGACACTAAATTGTTGTTTAATATATATTATTTAGTAAATTATTTATATTTGTATCTGCTAAGCCACGTCTGTCTAAACAGAGGTTAAGCTGACTGGTTTCTCTTCACAACGTATAAATCTTATCACCACCAGTGGCGGTGTTGAACATGATTGTGGTGTCTGTTCACAACGTATACATTCAAAAAAACGTATTTCCCCTCTGGGTTCATTTGTTGATACAGTGATGAATTGTACGCGAAGTAAATAGAATTCATATTGCTGAATTGCGTATTTTATCCCCAGGAATTTGTGGTGATATTCGTTGGTTTTAATATTCTGGATATTTCCCCGGAATTATTACCTGAAACAACAAATTTCAATATGTATTCGAATATCACTGAAGTCGGGATCTCGATAAATGACTACGATGTCCAGCTACTTCACCAGTCCGGAACGATAGTGTGTTCCATAACTGGTCCCGGGGCGGCTGCTAAAGCAACACCTGCACTTATTATGAGTGCCCTAACTGGTCCAGGAGGTGTACCTTTTGGGGGAGTCGTCGACCTGCATAGGTTCGAAGTTCCCACTAGGTGGTACTTTCACCTGTCAGCAGAGGTTCAGAAAGTCGTGTATGACAAGATACACGGCAAAAAGTTTTCTCTACCAAGTCTAGGGATAGACATATCACTACAACATCTAGACAAAGAAAGGGACAGGCTGACCATCCACTGGCTACCTGTCACGATTGCTCCTCAAGGAGTTAAAAAAACTGGTGCACAGTATTACAGGAGACGACAAGGCTGAGGTCTTTAGGATAAAGAATGGGGCTGGCAAGTGGGGAGCGCTCTACAACAAAACAAAGGAAGTTCCCCATTATATACGGATCTACACTCCCGGTATAACGAACAATAACCACAGAGTGTTGATCACGATGCCGGGGAGAAAGACCGATTGTCCAGCGTGTGGCCAAAACAACCACTGGGCAAATAAATGCCCTAGTCGACGACACCAATAGCAGCAGCAGTCCGTGTTCAAAGCCAAGAAGATTTCCCACCGCTCGAAAGTGAAACCTCTCCACAGGGAGAGATTGAACTGACACAAACCTTCAGCAGTCAAATCAACATGCAAGAAAATAACACACAAGAAAATAACACACAAGACATCAATCCAAGGAATGAAGACTCTGACGGCTTTCAAGTCGTCAGCAAACCAAAGAAGAGAACATGGGCTAACAGAAGACTGCAGTCAAAACACAGCAACGACACAGAAACAGACGACTTATCACTGCCAAAGAAAGAAAAAGTCAAAGCCACTATAGGCAAGACCAAGGAAACTGAACAAGAACAACAAGAGGAGACACAAGTACAAGACGAAGATGACACATACAGCATACCAGACACTCTCTTCGTAGACACAGATACAAGTGATAAGAACGAGGATCAAGATGATCCTCTCACACAAACTTTTGATGCTACAGACTTGCTCGCCTAAATGTACTCATCACGGATAATAACTTTGCGTGTGATTCTATACACTTATTATATCTCATTCATTCGTTTTTACTTAAATTATAATGACATGTGATTTAGTTATTATTACTTTAAACATTTGTGGTATACACAAAATTACAACACATTATCACACTAATAAACAAACACAAACTAGACTTTATACTACTACAAGAAACAAATATATGTTCAAAAACATTCGCACAACATATCACCACACAGCTAGGCCTCAGACATTCATGCTTTAGTTTAGGCACACACAAAATTGGGTCAGGAACAGCTATTCTGCAGACATCAGACAGGTGGGACATAATTATAACACACACGGATAACCAGGGACGAATCTCCCTAATACAGGTAGAAAACACTATACATGCATACACCATAATGAACATACATGCCCACCTAATTACAATCATCAACCAAATTTTTACAAAGAATTAGACACCTTACTTATACAACCATACAGAGGACAAAATGTTATCCTCGCAGGGGATTTCAATTTTGTATTCTCAGATTTGGATATCGTAGGGGCAGGCAAAGCAGGAATCAAGACACAATTAAGGAGAAATGACAGAAATGGAATACATCAACTGGATATACTAAAGAATACTCTAGACACTCACAATTTAATAGACGCTTTCCGATACAGACACCCTAATAACATTGCAACAACACACAAAAAATAGGGCTTACAATAGATCAGCCAGATTAGAGTATACACACCTTCAACACACCACATAATACACACAAAACATCTACAAGAGACATTACAATACACAGATCACAAAGCAGTACTAACACATATCACTACAGACACTACATACACAGGGCCATCAAAAAGAACACCACATTGGAAGTTCAATAACTCCTTACTCCAAAATACAGGTTATTTACAACATGTGACACACCTTATTCTAACATACACTAATAGTACACCCACGGACAACATAACTCAAATTTGGGATTTACTAAAGAATACAATACGGTATAGAACACAACAGTTAGCATCCATCATACATAACGACAGACTACAACAAGAACATATCATACAGATAGCAATACAACTCACAAAACAGACTGACAGGAATGCACCACACCTAAACACCCTAGAATCACAATTAGAACAACACGAGCAACACACATCCCGTGGTGCACTTCTTCGAACTAAACTTACTAACATATCAGAAGAAAGTCCCAATAGACAACACCTTTCATTAGAGCAAAACATTCAATGCAACAGACAAATATGAGCAATAAAAGACATGCAAGGAAACACACAAACAGAGACAGTACATATACTAGAAACATTCCAACAGTACTACACTGACCTATATACAGCAGAACCCGCCAACACACAAACACAAAATAGGTTCCTACAATACACAAAAAAAATTGTCAGACACAGATAAAGACACACTAGACACAGAGCTTACATTAGCAGACATAACACATGCACTCAATCAAATGCAAAAAGACAAAACACCAGGACCAGATGGACTCACAGTAGAATTCTACCAGCACTTCTTTCCTATCCTAGGCAATTTCCTTCTAAAAGTCTACCAAGAAGCTTTAAACAAACAAGAACTCCCAAACACTTGCAACATGTCATATATAACACTCATACCTAAAGACAACACAGACAAAACACAGCTGAAAAACTATAGACCCATCTCATTATTAAACACAGACTACAAAATTCTAGCAAAATCACTTGCAAACAAAATAAAAAACTTCATGCCATCACTCATTCACCCAGACCAACAGTGCAGTATTGTCGTGTCCTCCTTTAAAGTGTCGTCCCTGGAGTGAGGAGATCCGACACCCACATTATAATATTTTTTTCCTCTCAATATTCTGGAGAATCCACCAGCTTCTGTCCAACACACTCCATCAGCCTATGGACACCTTTTCCTATCACTCGCACACTGTCGTACTATGCCCCCTTCTCATACTTCCCCAACGCAACATACTCAACAACTCTTGCTTCTAAAAAATTAATAAAGATTAATTTATTAAAATAAAAGTGTAACGTATATGAGACGTGTATGTGAAGAAAATGTGTGACGTGTTCTATAAAGTGTGTAGACTCTGACTCTCAGACAGCAACCCAGTCAGCTGATCCCAGCAAAGATAGACCACAGCACGTTACGTCAGAACATGTACTTCTCACCCGTTGCCGAAACCATCTTGCCGGATACTGCTTTGCCTCTGTAGACCTCTGGTAATCCAATTTCATGAACATCCGAAATAGACACCGGTGGTATTAACAGTTAATCATGGACCGGTTGCACTCTACACAATGTCCGTTCCTAACGTTCCTTAACAAACTGCACAAGTCTTTTGTAGTGTGTACGCAGTTAGTTAGTTAGTTAGTTAGTCGACAGATCATCCTTGTTGCACATCGAACCATTCAGTCCATAAGTGCTAATTACTACTGTTAATTGTTACTGTACTAACACTAGGTACTCTTAGCCGGTTCTCGGTTCGTTACTACTGTCTGATGCTGTGTGGTGCATCAGTATGCATCACTCTCTTTGATGAATCAATTTCCTTCTAGCGTAAGTTACGTTTCTGTATGCAACTTTATTGACTCTTGAACTGGTGTTCTTCAGAATGGGTTTTTTAATTCTTTCCCAAAACTTGTAGAGTTTCCTTGGATCTGGTAGGGAACCTAGGATAGAAACAACACATCTGGTGATAGTACTAGTCACTGATCCCTTCGGCTGAGTGTAAGCCTATCACCTTGCTTAATGATCTTTAGCTAACTAGACTTAGTCATAGAGCAGATTAGCTACCCACCTAGAGCCGAATCAGGCTATGACAAAGAAAAAATCAGCAACCAGAATGCGGAACCCCGCCCACCAGGGACACCTACGGGAAGATCCCAATTATCCCTCATTACTCAATTCTCAACTAGTAAAGCTTATCAACACTTCACTAATCTATTTTAGCTAACAGAGCCAAGTATCACTTCAATACTCTAGCTAGTTTCCACTAACAGTGCTAATCATCACACTATAGTTTAACAAGGCTACTGCCTAAAGTAATTATAACGAATATATTATAATAGGTTATACCTTAAATGGCACTACTGCAGTCCTATCAATCATATCTACATCTGCCATTATAGGCACGTGCAAAATTAAGTCACTAATTAACACACGGTAGATATTATTTCCACTAAGCACTGCAGTGCCCTGGCACTCTGACTAGAGCATTTTTCAAGTCCACCCTAGTTGATCCCAACTCGGGTTTATATGGCAAACTACCAAAGTTGGCCACGTGACGTTATCCTTTATGCCCCCACACAGGTGGCACAGTGGCAGATCATCCCTTGTCAAGAATCCATTTTCCTGGCTTTAGTCCTGTCAAAGTTGTCAGTAATAGTTTAGATTCTCAAACAAGCCAGCGAGTTTCTGTCGAGTTACAACAAAGAGTTGCAAATAACCCCGTCAATCCTCTCGATGTGCCGGAAACCAAGAATTGACAGATGCACTGTTTTCTCCCTAGTCGGGCACTTCCGACCTGTTGATAAACTGTCAATCTTCTGTTCCGTGGTGACAATCCCAGCAGCCATTTCCGTCTGATGTCCGGCAGTATAGATGACAAACGGAACCATTCCATATCCTAAGCCGACAATCATATGTGATTCTAACTGTTAATGAACTGCCAACTCGATGTATCCATTCCTTCTCACTCACCACCAAATGTGTTTATGGGCTGACACGATGTAACCTGTGCAGCTGTGTTTACTCTGTTAGTACGACTGTTGTGGCCTAGAAAATATACGTCACGCAAACGTTGGTATTATTATCTGGTTAACTCATGGCGAGCTCGTGACAAGTATTCAACACAGAAACATACACCAACATACACGCTTCATTAGGGATTTCATTACATACACCCACCAGAAAGACTGTCAATCCTCTCTTTTATCTTTAGACCAGGATAAGGCCTTTGACAGAATCTCACACTCATACTTACACAAAACACTAGCACACTGCAACATAGGACAGTACTATAGACAGTGGATAGAAATATTGTATAACAATCCTGAAAGTAAGGTACTGGTGAATCATTCACTCACTGCCAGTTTCAGAATCACTAGGTCTGTAAGACAAGGGTGTCCACTATCACCAGTCCTATATGTACTCACACTAGAACCACTCTTAGAAGCAATTAGACAACACACTAACATTAAAGTTACATTTATACAAGGGTCTGGGGAGTGGAAATTAATTGCTTATGCAGATGACACCGCTTTCTTCCCTACAACCAACACTTCCATAACGAACATACTTCACACCTTCAGACAGTTTGGCGAAGGAAGTGGGGCCAAAATAAACATACAGAAGTCTAAAATAATGGGTCTGGGGAAGTGGAAGAATAAAGTAGATTTCCCCCCCCCCCCCCCCCCCGGATCTAACAATCACAGATAACATGAAGATTTATGGGATCACGTTTCCATCCAATCCCAGAAAAACACACACAGAAACATGGCAATCACTGACAAAACAAATTATAGACATACTACATAGGTTCAAATACAAGACATCAACAATTTTTGTACGAAGCACAATTGTAAACACCTTCATCATTCCTAAAATAATATTTTTAGCCACAGTGTTAGACCCCCCAAAGCGAACAATCACAGACATAAACAAACACATCAGACATTTTATCTTCAGCAACACAATTCACAGTATAAAGCACAAGACTCTAATACAAGAGAAGAAACGAGGGGGAGTAGCATTACAAGACCTTAACACAAAAATACAAGCATTAAGAATCAACCACATAGGACGCATCATCAATCATCCAGATCAACACTCGCTAGCATTATACTATATTGCAATTAGATTACACAGAATTAAGAAAATAGACAAAACAACACCGCACTATTACGGCACACTACCGCACTTCTACAGAACATGTATGCAAGCAATTCAAGGTAATGAACACTTAATACAACAGACAACCAAGCAGATATACAAATATTTAGTGAAAGCATCAAGCCCCACCACTACACCTGAGAATCAAAAGAGGATACAAATATCATATGAAAGACTACAGCTGCACCTTCACCAACTTACACAACAAACATATCACATCGAAATCCAAAGAATTAACATACAGGCTAATTTATAATATGACCCCGACAACAGAGAGAGAGAGAGAGAGAGAGAGAGAGAGAGAGAGAGAGAGAGAGAGAGAGAGAGAGAGAGAGAGAGAGCAGCACAGAGATCCAAGCGAATAGCCCCATGTAATTTATGTAGACACAATATTCAGGAAACAGAGGACCATCTGTTGTATGGATGCCCAACAATCACAGCCACTAAGACTGCACTACAACAGTTAATAGAAACACACACAAACAAGATAACCGACGTTTACAAAGCAATATTCCTTAATACAATCCCTACAACCACAAAACACACACACACACACACGAAACTCATAGTAGCATTAGCGGAGTATAGAAACCTAATATGGTCGAGTAGAAACTCGGCCACCCACAATCACCAAACAATACAACCATACATACTAGCAAAGATTTTTCAACAGAAAATCACCCATCTATTCGCAGATTAAGCAAGAGCCACCCCCATCAAGTTCACACTACATAACATACATGTTCAAGCACACACTCTCACAGTATATTTCTATACTCCGCATGTGTACCACTAAGCCCAATCATTGGGGAACAAAGGGCCAAATAACTGAATGAATGTCTCTTCTTTGTTACTGAGTCTCGGGGCCCAACCTAGACAGAACAATGGGACGGTGCCCTTTGTGAGTCAGTGGTCTTGTCGACCGAGGTTTGACCTCGGTCGGAAGAGCTCAGGTAAACTCTTTGTAGTGATGGAAATGTGCCATCTTGTGTAGTGAACTAAATAAATTCCATTCCGTTTTACGCTCTCTCTCTCTCTCTCTCTCTCTCTCTCTCTCTCTCTCTCTCTCTCTCTCTCTCTCTCTCTCTCTCTCTCTTTCTTTCTTTCTCTCCCCCCCCCCCGCCCCCCCCCCAAACATGAATGACTATACGCTGTATTCGCAATGTAAAAGCTTGTTTTGTACATAATAAATGGGATATTTATGTATACGCTGTATTCGCAAATGGACAACTTAACAAATTCCAATCTGTTTACATGCTCTCTCTTTATCTCTCTCCCTTCTCTCCCCCTCCCCAGCTCCCTCTCTCTCCCTCCCTCTTTGTTGACCGCTTTCCCGGTCTCAGCCCAACCCACAACAAGCAAATCCTTCGCACTTGCGATTAAGGAGGGCTGTGATTCAGCAATAATATTGAATTCGCTTACAGGAAACTAAGCTTGCATGAGGCTGCCTGCAGTGTGTAAGCCGACACACACGCCGCGGCCCGCGAGGACGGCGTGGGGCTGCTTTTGCCGTTTCGACCTTGACACCCAACATTTCATTTAATGTATATATTGTGGGTCTGGAAGGGAACGCATGGTGTGTGGAAGGTTTATAAGCGTGTGAGAATGATGGATTTAGAGTGAATGAGGGGAAGAAATCATCACCACATCATAGTCGTTGTTGTCTCCGTCATCATTATCACCACCATTATCATCAACATTACCATCAATCACGTTAGAATGAGATGCCTGAAAGCGTACGCCAAATCACACTTTCCCATTACGTCATATTGTCTTAGTTTAATTTATTGCTCATATTTTATGTATATTATGTGAATAAAATTTGTAGTTTTGATGATGGAAACACATTTGTACACCAATTTGACACACAAACGGCCTGTTAAATAGACCTACACAAATACCATACACACAGCACGCCTGTTAAAATACTAACAATACAATTGCACAGTTTTCTAACACTCAATAAACGTTTAACAAAAAAAAACCAGTGTACCATTGGTCTAGGCAAATAGAACAGCTTCTAAAAATATAAACATTTTAAAAAATGAAAATTAATAGAATAGCAGTCTCATCTCATCCAGTCTCATCTCATCATGTTCCTCTTGTACCTTGCGGTGTCGAGGTGAAGTATAAACATCGTGAGAGTACCCGCTTATGGGCTTCATGTATCGATATTCCCATGGACTCTATTTCCTCCGTCCAACGTTTACGTGGTCGGCCTCTTCCTCTTGTTTCCATCTGGTCTGTACACCATTGCTTGTGGTATGCTGTTGACTGGTAACCTACTTGCATGGCCAAACCATTTGACATGCTGCTTTGTAATAAAATCTAGTGCAGCTATAAGCCCCACTTTAGTCCTGATTTCTTCATTTCTGATCTTATCTCTTCTTGATACATTGAGTATTCTTCTCATGAATCTCATTTCTGTTGTTGTGATGTTTCTTTTCTCTTTTTCTGTCATTGTCCAGGTTTGGCATTGGTAGCATAGAGTTGGTAGGAAGATTGTATTGTAAAGTGCTTTCTTAGTAGTTATTGATACATGTTTGTTCTTTAGTATTGGTGCCATTTGTCCAATGAGTTGGTTTGCCTTATTGCATCTATTTTCGATCTCGTACTCTGATCTGCCATTTGGTGATATTATACTTCCTAGGTACTTGAAACTCTTTATTTGTTTCAAGGGATGTTCGTTTAGGTAAATTGTTGTTGTTTTTTCTTCTTTAGTTATAGTCATTACCTCTGTTTTGCTTATGCTAATTTTGATGTTATGTTCCCTACACATTTCGTTTAGATTATTCATGTGGTCTTGTAATTCAGCTTCTGATTTTGCTATTAGTGCTTGGTCGTCCGCAAACAGGAGTTATCTAATGGTTAGATATGCATATGGTTCTTCTTCTGTGTTCTCGTCATGCTGCGGTCTCTGTTTGACTGGTTTCTTTACATATGTTGTCTATGTATGTTATGAACAAGAGAGGGGACAGGACACAACCTTGTCGTACTCCGGATCTTATGGTGAAGGGTTCTGAGTGTCCTCCAGTTGCTCTCACTATGCATTCACTGCTGTTGTATAAGCTTCTACATAGGTTTGTTAGATGTGTGCTCACTCCATATTGTTTAAGGATTTCCCACAGCTTGTTTCTTCATCATTGTCCCTTCTCATTTAAGGGAACATCACTTTATATTCTTTATCAGTTAGTTGTGAATACTAAAAACAGGAAGCCAATTATTTTCTCCGAACACAGAGGCAGTGGACATCCCCAAGCAACCTATTGACTGAAGTACTTCCCATGTGCTGTAATAAACACGGGGAAGTACAGATAATGTATTATTACCGTTTCTCTGTTATTGTAATAAACTATTAATTGTCAGTGGTGTATTGTAGCAGTCAGCTCACTATTTTGTGTTTCTTTTGATCATTTAGGTCTGTGATGTACCAAAATTCGTGTACTTAGCAGACGAAACAGTACAGCAGACGACACAGTACAGCAGCAGATGAAAAGGACAATGGAAAGAAATCCAGGCAAATTACATCTTTCAGGGCGTATATCGGTGATAATATAGTTATGAATGTTGTTTACACAAGTGGATGTTTCAGTACAGACAGCAAACGATCGTGAAGAATTCCCAGTAAGATCAAATCAATATATGTGTGTTATTACGTTTTGTTTGGTAGGATACGGTGCATGCCTTACTAGTAAAGACATACCAAGTTGTGTTTGCGTGACAAGCCTGTTATTTCCTAGGATACAAGCAGTTTTCGTTGGTTAATACTGTCACCTGGAAAAGTAGTTAATTATTTTCTTAAATAGTATTGTGAGATGATAATCAACAGGATTTAAAAATTATGTGAAGTTTACACATATATAAGGAACTCATGGTAGTAATTCTTCAGAATATATAATTTTTGTTTAGCCATAACAATAATAACTTGTTTCCTTGGATTAAGAAAGTTTGGATATAATGCAGCCTTGGACATTATTGGCACGTTAATGTTTTGCTTTGAAATGCGTTCATATTTCCTGGGAAAATGTGACCAACTCGAGTCAGCTGAACGGATTGTTTCTATACGTGGTGTCGTTTGATTCCCGTGAACACCTGATTATATCCGCCATTGGCGGTGACAGCAGAAATAATGGAGCACTTTGAGTTGGTTCAGGAGATGCCATCCATTGAGCGGATGTCGGCCCAGGAGCGACTGAAGCTGGCTAAAAAGCGCAGAATTCAGCAGCTGAAGAAGTGGGCCCAGTATGAGAAGCAGCTAGAGAAAGGCAGCGTGAAGAAAGCCAAAAAGAAGTCAACTCAGCAGTCATCTGCGAAGAAGTCTACACGACCTGGAAATGGCAGAGTTAAATTTGCAGAGAACATTGCCCTGTTGGAGGCTGCTGCTAGAAACGATTTAGAAGAAGGTAAGGAATCTAGCACAGTAAGGGTCATTGATGTACTGTGTCTGCTTTCACTTTGTGCTCTTGCTCTTTAGATTCTTCAGTGTCTGTTGTGTTATTTATTCCAGCAATCGTTTTGATGGTTTTGTTATTGGTCTTTTCAATCATCCTTCTCTGCCACCTTCTCCCTCCCCCGTCTTACCCCTTTCCACCTCCTTTATTCTCGTTCATCTCATCATCTTTCCCCTCTTCTTCTTCATATATGTATAAAATCTGGGGTTTGCATAATAGGAGTATTATCTATTCCATTAATCATTTTGATGTTGTTGTTGTTGTTGTTAATCTTCTTCTTCTTCTTCTTCTTCTTCTTCTTCTTCTTCTTCTTCTTCTTCTTCTTCTTCTTCTTCTTCTTCTTCTTCAGATATGTATAGAATCTGAAGTAGCATGTTGATTGTGTTATCTGTTCCATTAAATGTTTTGAAGTTGGTCTTCGTTTTCATCATCATCATCATCATCATCATCATCATCATCATCATCATCATCATCATCATCATCATCACCTTCTTCTTCTTCTTCTTCTTCTTCTTCTTCTTCTGTTGTGTAAAATATTTGTGGTAGTGTATTGGTTGGTGCACTTTCTTTTCAACACAGTGCAGGGCCGTGCCATGCTATGATACAGATAGGCGGCCTCATCTGGCGGCACCGTAAGGGGGCGGGATAAGCGGTGAAGGTGGGGCGCCATTTCGAAGACTTGCATCTAAAGATAATAATGGGAAGAATTTCGAAGACTTGCATCATACTGAGAAAATCTACCGCACAGCCCTGACACAGTGATCTGGGATTCAGCCCGCTGTAGTAACAGTATTGATGTATATGAACTGGACAGAAAGAAATTGATCACCACACAACAGTGCACCATATCCACAGCACCGACGGGAAGCCAAATATACACAAGGTATAACTCGTTCTTATGTGTAGGAAAGCATACTTGAAGTGGAACATAACACTGGAAAATACACATATTAGGACAAGAGATCAATACTGGCTGTTCCAGACAAGCCTGTTGAAGTATTTAAATCAATCACTGCCGAAGGATTGTATGTCGCCAAATATGACCTGTCAATTGCACAGAATTAGGATATATCGCCATACTAGGATCATCGTGTTATTTGTTTCGTTTCACGCAATTTTAATGCTCAGTGAATGGAAATTAACAAATGAATAGAATAATACTTATTTGGCCGTCTCCCTGGCCCAGTGATTAGCGACTTTCTCCGTAATCCAGTTTATCACGTGAACAAACGTGGCTGCGCGAGAATCGGTAGTGATTCTCGCCGCGCCCGTTACTTACGGGATATGTGAGCCGGCCGTTCAGAAAGCAAAGGCAAATACTGAGCGTAATCTTGCCAAGAAAACAACAACAGCGGTAAAATGCTGGTGTTGGCAGCGATGTCCTGTAATAGGATGTGCGAAAAAAAAAAATGATTGCAAAAAAAAGAAAAAAAAAACTCTAACCTGCACAGCCCGCGGCGACTGCACTACCAGGCGGCCTTAATTCCTCAGGCATAAGGACCCCCCACCCCCCGTACACCGCAAGGTACTTTAGGCAGTAGATGACAGGTGACAACAGTTCATTTTATTATGTAACCATGTTTGGTGCACACCTACATTGTGTGATGGCACAGATCAGTTAAGTATTCTTCCGCGTGTACAAATAGTCCCCCCCCACCCCCCCCCCCCGCACATGCTCAGTGTTTAGTATGTTTAAGGCCAACATTCCAGGTTGGAGGTTTTATTAACTCCCACGCTTACGCACAGTGATAAGAAGTAATCGGGGAAATTCTGGGACCATTCATGTAATTTTCTTATGTACGTCTTCAGTCTCTCTCTCTCTCTCTCTCTCTCTCTCTCTCTCTCTTCTCTCTCTCTCTCTCTCTCTCTCTCTCTCTCTCTCTCTCTCTCTCTCTCTCTCTGCTCGTCGTGTGTGTGTTTATGTATGTGTTTGAGATGTTGCAGTCAACCTCATTCAGCATTAAGTTTATTTCCTAGGCAAGTTTAAACATCCAACTAACCGTTATAGGGAATTAGCCCGCTACCCCGATGTCAGCGCACCGAAAGTTTAAGCGCAAGCGTTTAAAACCGTGCGGCCAGGTAGACCTTTTAATATTTTGCCTTGAAGAAATTCACACGAAACACACGCCATTTGGATAGCCGAGGAGTTAGAAATCCGCTTTACAAATGGTGGAGCGTACATTCGGTCCTCAAAACGGTGTGGGAATTTTTAAAAAAACAATCTGAAAATCTGAAAACTATCTAGCAACTAGCCTGTGGCTTTCCTGGGCAAGTGGTTTGTATGTCTGGGCCCGACCACAAGGCTACGGATGCTGTGATCAAAGTACAATCATCTTCGCTGGTACTCTTCTGTTTGACTGTGCTTCCTTCTCATCTCGTGACTGATTATTTGTAATGTGCCACGGTCTTCACAGTCTGTGGCGCCATCTCTCTCTCTCTCTCTCTCTCTCTCTCTCTCTCTCTCTCTCTCTCTTTCTCTCAATTTCCTCCCTCCCTCCTCTCTCTCTCTCTCCCTCTCTCTCTCTCTCTCTTTCTCTCAATTTCCCTCCCCTCCCTCCTCTCTCTCTCTCTCTCATCCCTCTCTTTCTCTCAATTTCCCTCCCCCCTCCTCTCTCTCTCTCTCTTTCTCTCAATTTCCCTCCCCTCCCTCCTCTCTCTTTCTCTCTCTCTCTTTCTCTCAATTTCCCTCCCCTCCCTCCTCTCTCTCTCTCTCTCTCTCTCTCTCTCTACACACACACACACACAACAACACACACGTATGCTTGTCTTGTATGCGCTTACGTATATGTAAGATTAATGCTAGGTTTGAGTAACACCCTCATAGACACTTAACACCAGCTGTACGGGGAATCTAATGAAGAGAAAATACAATTTTTTTTAACTGAGCTCGTAATGTCAACCGGCATCTGTGACTTAGCGGAAAGTCAAATGCGCAGTTTCATAATTCCCCGGCATACCAAATCGAGGTTTCTTAATCAGCCGCGGGAAATTTGGAAGCAGGCCGCTTTGCGTTTATTTCCATGAGACGTCGGCATTTACGAAAGCATTGGCAAACAACTGAACTAAAATTGATAAGTACATTACATATATCCCAGTCAATCCCAGTATTTTGTGGCTGTTCGTGATTCCTAGGCAAGTTTTCGTTCAGTAGTTTGCCATTACTTTCTGAACGACCGGCACCCATACCATTTCATTAAAAAAAAACACAACAACAACGTAAGGCTGTCTGCTGCCAAATCGCCCACAGCTGTTGTTCGAACGCGGTATGCTGGGTGACGAACTGCGTCCGTAACCATTTCGCCGCGGAGCCGGTATTACAAACAGCCAGTAATTGCTGGGGTTCATTGCAACATCCTGTAAAGGACATGCAGCCAACTAACGAAGGCAACGAGACTGAAGTCAATTATCTTGGAACAGTCATGAGTCATAATATCTGCTGGAAAATGCCTTGTACAGAATTGCCATGGCAAAATGTAAAAAGTTAGTTGCATATCCTTTACTGATGTCGCAGTCAACCCGGCATTTTTGTTTTTATTTGGCTGTTTGTGGTTTCTTTGCAAGTTTACGTTCAGTACGTTGCCATTGCTTTGCGCCGACATGGCAAAAGTAGCCCTTTGTAAATGGAAAACATAGTTACCAATAAAAAGCTGTCAAATGCATTAAGAAAAAGAATGTTATAGTGTTATGTGAGATCTACTGGACAACTGCTGTGAGTATGTGAAACATGGACAGTAAACAGACAAGTTGAGAAACATCTAATGGCAGCAGAGAGTACATGAAGTCTACTGACTTTTGTTTTTGCTTTGTATTTTGGAGACTTCTAACCAGGCGAACTGGGGCATCGTGTGTGTGTGTCAATCTGTGCGTGCGGGCGGGCGTCCGTGTGTGTGTGCGCGCGCGTGTATGTGTGTGTGTGTGTGTGTGTGTATAGTGAGAGGGTGAGAGCGAGAGGGAGAGAGAAAACAAAATGAAAGTTTGAAATAGGAATGGTGAGGAAATAAAAGCAGAAGGAAGCCTCAGACAGACAGACAGACAGATAGACAGAATAATTCGGTATACAAGGAGATAATCTAGAAGAACGAAGCATATTAAATTAGAAATAAATACTTCAAAGAGAATACTGAATGCCGAAAGATCTGAAAGCCCTGGATGAACATTCCAGCGAAAATTAAACATGATTGGTGTGGTAAGGTGGCGGGAGGGGGGAGGGAAAGGGTCCAGAAACCATATAAGCGGTTTATGGTTTACTTACCGAGTATGTCAGCATTAGGGCGTCGCAATGTTCCGACTTGTACCCAGTAAATCCGCCGCTGACACGCAACAGGTATTTGTAGCGCGGTACAATATGCATCAGCACGCGCGCATCGTTAACCAAGCACATTGACATGGCCGAGGTCAAGGACTTCCTCCTCCCCAGGCATGTGTTGGCACTTAAGCAATGCCGTTGTGTTCCATTGTGCATGGAAGCTAACGGGATTGTCAGGCGGGAAAGGGGGGAGGAGGGGGCGCCTGTTTGTGGACTGTGAAATGTTGATCTGTTAAACACATGAGCCACAAACAATACGTTGCCCGATTTATTGCCTGGCATATCTCACTGCATCCTGTCAGCCATATACATAGACCCCAGAGCCATATACATAGACCCCAGAGCAATACCTAGACCCCAGAGCCATACCTAGACCCCAGTGCATACACAGACACCAGAGCCATATGTGTAGACCCCAGAGCCATACCTAGACCCCAGCGCATACACATAGACACCAGAGCCATATGTGTAGACCCCAGAGCCATACCTAGACCCCAGCGCATACACATAGACACCAGAGCCATACCTAGACCCCAGCGCATACGCATAGACACCAGAGCCATACCTAGACCCCAGCGCATACACATAGACCCCAGAGCCATATACATAGACCCGAGAGCCATACCTAGACCCCAGCGCATACACAGACACCAGAGCCATATGTGTAGACCCCAGAGCCATACCTAGACCCCAGCACATACACATAGACACCAGAGCCATATGTGTAGACCCCAGAGCCATACCTACACCCCAGCGCATACACATAGACCCCAGAGCCATACCTAGACCCCAGCGCATACACATAGACCCCCAGAGCCATACCTAGACCCCAGCGCATACACATAGACACCAGAGCCATACCTAGACCCCAGCGCATACACATAGACCCCAGAGCCATACCTAGACCCCAGCGCATACACATAGACCCCAGAGCCATACCTAGACCCCAGCGCATACACATAGACCCCAGAGCCATACCTAGACCCCAGCGCATACACATAGACCCCAGAGCCATACCTAGACCCCAGCGCATACACATAGACCCCAGAGCCATACCTAGACCCCAGCGCATACACATAGACACCAGAGCCATACCTAGACCCCAGCGCATACACATAGACCCCAGAGCCATACCTAGACCCCAGAGCCATACCTAGACCCCAGAGCCATACCTAGACCCCAGAGCCATACCTAGACCCCAGAGCCATACCTAGACCCCAGCGCATACACATAGACACCAGAGCCATACCTAGACCCCAGCGCATACACATAGACACCAGAGCCATACCTAGACCCCAGCACATACACATAGACACCAGAGCCATACCTAGACCCCAGCGCATACACCTAGACCCCAGAGCCATACCTAGACCCCAGAGCCATACCTAGACCCCAGAGCCATACCTAGACCCCAGAGCCATACCTAGACCCCAGAGCCATATCTAGACCCCAGAGCCATACCTAGACCCCAGAGCCATACCTAGACCCCAGAGCCATACCTAGACCCCAGCGCATACACATAGACACCAGAGCCATACCTAGACCCCAGAGCCATACCTAGACCCCAGAGCCATACCTAGACCCCAGCGCATACACATAGACACCAGAGCCATACCTAGACCCCAGCGCATACACATAGACACCAGAGCCATACCTAGACCCCGGCGCATACACATAGACACCAGAGCCATACCTAGACCCCAGCGCATACACATAGACACCAGAGCCATACCTAGACCCCAGAGCCATACCTAGACCCCAGAGCCTTACCTAGACCCCAGCGCATACACATAGACACCAGAGCCACACCTAGACCCCAGAGCCATACCTAGACCCCAGAGCCATACCTAGACCCCAGCGCATACACATAGACACCAGAGCCATACCTAGACCCCAGAGCCATACCTAGACCCCAGAGCCATACCTAGACCCCAGCGCATACACATAGACCCCAGAGCCATATGTGTAGACCCCAGAGCCATACCTAGACCCCAGAGCCATATGTGTAGACCCCAGAGCCATACCTAGACCCCAGCGCATACACATAGACGCCAGAGCCATACCTAGACCCCAGAGCCATACCTAGACCCCAGAGCCATATGTGTGGACCCCAGAGCCATATGTGTAGACCCCAGAGCCATACCTAGACCCCAGAGCCATACCTAGACCCCAGAGCCATACCTAGACCCCAGAGCCATACCTAGACCCCAGAGCCATACCTAGACCCCAGAGCCATACCTAGACCCCAGCGCATACACATAGATGCCAGAGCCATACCTAGACCCCAGAGCCATACCTAGACGCCAGAGCCATATGTGTAGACCCCAGAGCCATACCTAGACCCCAGCGCATACACATAGACCCCAGAGCCATACCTAGACCCCAGAGCCATACCTAGACCCCAGCGCATACACATAGACCCCAGAGCCATACCTAGACCCCAGAGCCATACCTAGACCCCAGAGCCATACCTAGACCCCAGAGCCATACCTAGACCCCCAGAGCCATATAAACAGAAACAGATTTGGTTACGCTAATCACTGCAGGGCTGCAGTTCCCAGCTGTTGATGTTTTACAAAATAAGAAACATGAAGTTATATTTATTCTCCCCCCCCCCCCCCCCCCCCTCCCCCCTCCCCCACCGCCTCCATCATCCAGCAATAGTTGATTGGATGGCTAGCCTTTTCGGATAAGTTAGAAAATTGGGACTTTTTTGCACTTTGTGTATGTTAACTGATTCAAACATGGTATACAATCAACTGAACAAGTATTATAATAATGCACATTTCTGTTCACTGAGCTTTACAATTGAGGAAGATACACGAAACAAAACAACACAATGACCCTAGTATGGTAATATATTGTTCTTCTGTCCAAATGGGAGGTCGCATTTGGTGATATATTATCCTTCAGCACTGAAGCAGTTAAATATATCCCCCAGCAGCAGGATATTAAACATATTTGGCCAATTTGCCCAGGCTATATTAAACATAAAATTAGAATCAATAAATCAGGTGCCATCTCCACAATGAAGGTTGGCTGCACTGGATCTCCAACACTGTCTGTCTCTTGCCCTGGCTGTACATTCTGTCAAACTGCTGTTCGTCCATCTCTTGATGTTATTCTCCCACTTGTATCGTTGTCTGCCTCTTACTCACTTGCCTTCATCCAGTATGTTTTTTTTAATAGTGCAATGTCTTTTAACGTGACCAAAATACTTGTATTTCATTTGCCTCTGTTTTATTATTTTTTTTATCAACTCTCTTTTTATTTCCAGTTTTCTTTAAAGAATTTATGTGTTTGATTGTTTTTGTGTCCATGAAATATGACATATTACTCTGTATACCCTCATGAAAAGGCCTCTATTAAACTTTCTAATTGCTTGTTCATTAAAACTAGAATTCTTGCACATAAAAATAGCATTTATACCATATGTTGCTCTGGTGTACAAAGATTTTGATCCACTTCGGCGCTACAGGGTTTGTGCGCAGTGATTAACTTACCCGTGTCTGATGAATAGAAGACAAGAGAACTTATAGACATATTGCATGTCTGTGAAGGTTACCCTTTACAAACCACACCGAACAAAACGTTCACTCGACCTTGGTGTGACTCAAGTTGAACGAGCCATAAGCTGTATGACTGTTGCCCCTATTATATGTCTCCACCTTGAAGTGGTATAGGGGCTTATGTGTTCCAGTGACACCCATGAGCTAAGCTGATGGTATAGTAGCTACTGGTAGGGTTACCCATGTCGGACAGGCCAAAGGATAGGGGCCGGATGAAGAGGGACAAAAACCTTTAAAAAAGTCATACAAGTCGAGAGGATCAACTTCATGGCACCAGATTTTATCCCATATGGCTCGGTCTCTTTCCACAGAGCGGACAGCCAAAAGCGTTGCACACAGCACAAACTCTGTAGCTCTCGCGACAACCCCTGGGAGTCTCAGAGAAAACTGCACTCGTAAACTGAAATATGTAGCCCAGAATCGAACCCACAATCTTCGGAGCATGAGGCAGACTGCTTGACCACTTCGCCAAAGAGCTGTACACTAACCCACTGCATCTTTATTATAAATTTCAGAGAATATTCTCATAATTCTAGAGAATATAAAACAATGGCATGCTGAAATTTGGTCTTTTGGCCAAAAGATGCTCATATTTCAGCTTTACTGTAAATTGATAATTAACCAGCATTCTTTGAGAATAAATGTAGAAGAAGAAGAAAAAAGAAGACTTTATAATTAAATGACACTTCTCGGCAGTTATGTTATGTTTTCTTGTGTTTTTCAGTGCGGAGGTTGCTTCAGAATGGAGTGAGCCCTGATGTCACTAATGAAGATGGACTGACTGCCTTGCACCAGGTATGATTATTGTACACTGAAGTGCATTTTGGTGGGTGCATTAGTTACCCATGTGTTACATGGTCTAATGTTAATAGGAATTTGTTTGGGAGTTTGCCTTCTCCAGTCTTTGACTGTTTCTGGACTAGCTCCAAAGTAATAGGTTGTGTGGCTCTCTTTGTCTGGTCCCTACCCATTGAGCTGCCAGTAGCTAAACTACTTCTGGCATATCTCTGGTCATTCATCTCGTCATTGTATCTTGTTCCTCTTGAACTTTGCAGTGTCGAGATTAAGCATAAACAGCAGTAGAGTGCCCGTTTATGGGCTTCTCTTGTCATTATTAAGATATATACGCCTCTTTACCACTGCGAGATGGAGACACCGGAGGGAATTATGTATTGTCTTTTAACCATATTTATACCCAGATCCATTCTTCTTACTTCTAATTCTAATCTTGTATTTCCAAAATACTCTGCTGTTTGCATTTTAAAAGGCATAGATCACTCTTTTACAGAAAACTGTTCAAAACAGTGTATTTCCTTAATGAATGCAAACACAGAAGACACAAACAATAGGTTGCATGTTATTTTGCCTGGCATATTTCGCTGCATCTCATCAGGTTCATTCACTTCCTATGATATATAGTTCTGCAGTATTCACCAGACGAGATGCAGCGAAATATGGCAAGCAATAAATGGAAATAAACTATTGTTTATGACTTCTGTGTTTAAACTGACCAGTATGTTTGTTTTAGTATGGCAGTCAGTTGCCAACTTATTTTATCACCTGAAACCCGTCATCACAATGAAATACACAAAAACCTGTTAAGTATTATCTACATATTTATTTGTTTATTATTTATGCTTAGTTTTTTCTTCATTCAAAGAGACAAACAGCATTCTTTGGTCATGTAATGGGGAAAAGAGGCATTGGAAAACATCGTAATGACTGGAAAGATCAGTGGGAAAAGAGACAGAGGCAGACCAAGAGAAATGATGCTGAATGGACTGAGTTGGTGGCATAGGAGGAATATCACTAGCAGTGTTGATCTAGAACATCAAGGTTCAAGATGTGTGGAGAGATATGAAAGCCTACACTGGTTGACCAGGCATATGATTGTGATGATTTCTTCTTCTTTCATCTGTCCGTCTCTAACTTTCCATGTCTTATTTCTCCCCAGTGTTGCATTGATGACAACGAGGAGATGCTAAAACTTCTGATGAATTATCGTGCTAATGTTAATGCATGCGACAGTGAGATGTGGACACCTCTTCATGCTGCGGCCACCTGTGGTCATGTGACGCTGTGTAAACACCTTGTAGACAGGTAAAACACTCTCATGACCCTGTTACCTGTACAACATGAGCCTTGAACCATCAGGTTTTAGTGTTAACACTGGTCCTATTTTCTAAAGCCCAGGATAAACACTATCACTACCTACAGATGTTTTGAAGACTTAGAAAGTGAATAGTTTTGCTACCATAGTTTACACCACTGTTTATTGTTCATGGGGGGAAAAGATCTCATTTTTTGTTTTGATTTCACTCCTTTTTTTTTCCTCATTGGATCAAACAGTTTGGACTCTCATTGTTTTTGTGTGCTACTTTATCACATATTATGTTATGTTATGCTATGTTATGTTATGTTATAATGATCAACATTTCACACATTGGGTGCTCAGTCCTCCAGTGCAGCAGCCACCTCAAAGTATCTCTAATCACTGTGCCCATGAGGAGTTGGTTTTTACATATCAAGTGTTACATTTATTTGGTTAACAGAACCTAAAAATTCCATAACATCTCTGTGACTAGTTTAGCAAAACCAGCAGCGAGCAAATTTGCTCAGAAGCATAACATCGAATATAAGCAGATTCATGTAAAAAAAACAAATGAAAACAGGAAGAGGCCAACCACGTAAACGTTGGGACAGGGAATAGCAAAGTCCATGGGAATATCGATACATGAAGCCCATAATCGGGCACTCTCACAAAGTTTTTACTTCATCTCGACACCACAAGGTACAAGAGGAGCATGATGAGATGAAATGAGATGAGATAAGATGTAAAAAAGGAGTGAAGCAATTCAGCCAATCAGAAATGAGAAAAAGAATCTGGTGCTAGAAGGATACATACTGAAAAAAATCCAGTTAATAGAAGACTAGAATATTGTAATAAGTCCTTGGCCTTGAAAGTTAGAAAAAGAGTTTGTGTATGTTACATAGAACCAATTTTAATATATGGCTGCGAATCCTGGACAATTAGTAAACAAGCAAAAAAATTCCCTGGAAGACTTTGAGATGTGGTTTTATAAAAGAATGCTTAAAATTAATTGGACAGCCAAAATGAGCAATCTGAACAAATTTAGGGAAGCTAAGTCGCAAAGACAACTTATCACAAACATCAGAAAGAAGCAGCCATCACTTTTGGCCATGTTAACAGACACAATAACTGATGGGTAGATGATATTGAGACAAACAGAAAGATGTTTGGAAAGAGAGACAGAGGAAGATAGCTTGAGAAAATTCTTGATAGTCTTGTCATGGCATGGAATTGAGCCATGCCATCGGAGAAGCATGATCACCCACACCAGCCAGCAAGGCAGGGATGATGATGACAATTTTCACAGGGAGATCTAAAAACACATGGATAAGAGAATTAGGTTCAGAGATGATTAATATTGGCAGGAAGTGGAGCGAGTTACAGGAGAAAGCAAATGCTTGATGTGAGAAGGTTGAGGTCTTATGCTCCAATGGGGATTAAGGGCAGAAGAAGATTAAACACTGGATGGGACTCCTAATACACGTGGATAAAGGAAATTCATCACTTAAACTTATATATATATATATATATATATATATATATATATATATATATATATATATATATATATATATATATATATATATATATATATATATATATATATGAGTAACTGATGCATGTAAAGTTCATAGAGGATGAAGAATAACAACATACATTTAAATCTGTTTGATTGATTGATTGATTTAGGAACCGTCATCACAGGATTCGGGGCATTCCCATAAGCGCTCTGTCCCCATCCTCAGCAGCCAGCGAAGAGTTCCAACACTAATAGTACCAGTAGGAATCTGATTATATGTCCGTCTCGCCTCCTCTCTGAGTGTCGATCGTCGGTAGATCCCCTCATCACCCCTCGCTGTCGCATTCTTGCCAGACCATGGTGATCCATTTGCTCCTCTGAGGTGTACACGTGCTCCCACAAGGCCACAACCATGTCTGCCTTATCATGCACATTTAAATCTGTATAAGCCTTTAATGACAATTACACTTAAGAAGAGAAACAAAAATCAAAACAGTGTTTTCCCATAGTGAATTTGAATAACAAAGACACAAACCATAAATTGTACGATTTATTGCCTAGCATATTTCGCTGCATCTTGTCAGGTACATACTGCAGAAGCCACACAATGTAGAGTAAAATAACTATATTCATCTTTCAAGCTGAAATATACACATGTTTGCACAGTAATATCAATGGTTTACCATGGTATTTTAAATGGACTATCATGCCTTTCTTTTTGCACAAAATTGGCCTATGTAGATTGATCATTATGGCCTCTGCAAACTTTAACAGACGACTATTTTTTGTATGAAACAGCACGCAAAATGCGCTGTCTCTATCAATTACGTGACCGGTTTCCAAGATATGACGTGCAATGGATGACGCCGGAAGTTTATAATTGTGGTGTGTCACTCTTCCCATGATCCCATCGCTTGTGTGCAGTATCTTATCAAGCCAGCTGGGTATGTGTTCAACAACCCTGCTGTGTAACTGCCGCTCTGTACTGCTGATGTAGGTAGACTCGCACCTGCATGTGAATTGATAAATTGAGAAACAAAAATGTTTTGAACAACAGACTGATGCCATTAATAAAATAAACAAGAAAGTCAAGCCTGCTTGTGATAGGAGGTAGAGTTGGGAAAAGACAAACTCCATGAGATCCTCGTTAGGTTTTCATATGAAGGAAAGGTGATGATCACATGACCTTATTACGCCATGGCCAAATGTAGATCAGGTCTGACACTTCACATATTTACAACACTGTATGCCATGGAATTACATTTATCTCTTTTTTTAGTATTTCACTAGTATCAAAGTTACATTAATTTTTCTTTTTTTTAAATGTTGTTACAACTGGCAAGAGAAGGTCCACCAGAGAGATGAATGGAGACGGATTGTATTTGCAGCAAAGAACCTCAATGGCTCGGAAAGCAGAAGAAGAAGAAGAAGAAGAAGAAGAAGAAGAAGAAGAAGAAGAAGAAGAAGAAAAAGAAGAAGTTGTTACATTGGGTCCACCATGTTGGCTTTGAATGCTTGTTACACTGGTCTCTCATTGGGTCCACCATGTTGGCTTTGAATGCCGGTCTTCATCACCCTCCTTCCATCCTCATCCCCACCCCAGAACAGAAATAGCAAGAGGTATACACCTCTGGAAATGATGGATTGATGGAATATTTCAGATTGTAAATATCGCCATGTTTTTGGCAAACCAACAAAAGCTGTAAATATTACCATGTTTTAGTCAGGCCAACAAAACTCTCATTTGATATCCCATCTTAACCGTTTATGGATGCAGAATTTAATCATTGTTTGGTGCTGGATTCTTGTTTTTATATGTAGTTAAAGTTTAAAGTTAGTAATTTCCACCATTTGGAGAGGGGGGAGCAAAACTCTACTAGTGTATACATAGTTATAGAAGAAATATTTTAAAAATAACTTGAAGAGAGTCAGGGGTGAAACAAAGTGTTCATAAAAGTTACTAGCTATGATGCTGGTCTCTGTGACTAAGGGCTTGCGAACGTGGTTTGTGAGCCCATATATCCGGGTTCGAAACACAGCTTTGCTGGTTTTTTTCAAAAAAGATATAGGAGCCGGTCGTTCAGAAAGTAATGGCAAACTACTGAACGTAAAATTTGCCCAGGAATCACGAACAGTGAAAATGCTGGGGTTGACTGCTACGTCCTGCGAAAGACATGCAATTAAATTTTTAAAATGATCACTGGCTTCCTAATTATCATCATGTCCAAGGTGCTTTGCAGAATGTCCTGTCACCGCCAGCTGAAAAGATTCTTGGTCCTTTGCCAGATCTCCTGTTTCATGTATTTTCATACCTAAAGTGTCTGCAATGTCCTGTATCCATCTTCATGCTGGTCAACTCCTGGTTCTTCTTTCTATTGACTGACTGGCACCTTGTCGTCTTGATAGATGATAGTTTGTAAAATGGAGTTATACCTCTCCATAACACCAAGCCTGGGCTGAATTTAGAAACCATGTGTTGCCATGTGTTTCTATTACCAATCCAAATACAGGCTATCCAGCCTTGAAGAGTTAACCTGAAGCTGAAAAGCATAAAAGGGATGCAGCGGAAGCAGAAATTGCATCTAGCTTGCCACAGTTACAGATCTTGTAGCACTGTCTTCCCTGTTGACTTGTTCATTGATTTTGTTTGTTTGTGGATGTACACAACTATAGATATGGAATGTGTTGTATTTCAGGGGTGCAGAATTATTGGCAGTGAATGCTGATGGAAATATGCCTTATGACATTTGTGAAGACGAGGTTACTTTAGATTACATTGAATCAGAAATGGCTAAGAGAGGTAAGCATTTATCACAATATATTACATTTCTTTTGCAATTAATATGAATGTTATCTTTGTCTTTTTAAACAAATGAATTAATGTTATTTTATTCTAGAAAACTTTCTGTCATTGGA
Source organism: Cepaea nemoralis (assembly GCA_014155875.1). Classification (NCBI taxonomy): domain Eukaryota; kingdom Metazoa; phylum Mollusca; class Gastropoda; order Stylommatophora; family Helicidae; genus Cepaea; species Cepaea nemoralis. The sequence goes on along the minus strand of JACEFZ010017471.1, from coordinate 96,682 downwards.
AAACAATATCTAGTTAGCTAATCACAGTTCAAACTTCACGCCAAAGGGTTGCCCCATTATGCTCCTTTCTATGCCAGTGAATATCACACAAAATGCTCACTGCCCCATGTGGAAAGTGGAACAGACATGAGTCTTGACAAACCAACAGCCTGCACTGGTATACTATGCACAATGCCATTGTCAGAATGCCAACACAAAAGTCTGCCATGAAAAATACAGTTCTTCGTCGATGGAAGCAGCAACAGTCACTAGAAATCCAGCAGCCACAAATGGCTGCATAAAGCAACCCAGTTAGTTCAGCGACTGACCGCCACCATTTTTCTGAACATGCAGTTCATGCTACAAACAACCATGGACTGATGTAAAAGCACTCCACATAAAATTCACAACTCACAGTGTCACCCCACACACTGAACTCAGTAACAGGGCGACGGAACCATAAAAATATGTTTTTGTTCTGTATAACCCTTGCTCTTTGGTCATGTAAGGAGAAGAGAGGCATTGGAGAACATGGAGATGACTGGAAAGGTTGGCAGTAGAAGGGGCAGACCACAGGGTTGCGGATGGTGGATTGGCCTCTAGAGGGTAGCTGAGAGTATGTTGACTAAGTGGCCTAGAACCGACACAGACAATGGTCATTGAGAGAAGGTGAGTTAGCTGTTGGGGCAGTTATCTCTATAAAATCCCTCACAACTCTGTGACATGGCCATAAGAGCAAAGTACTTGGTTATGAAAATGGCTTTTGTGTTGACTCAGCTTCATTAAATGGGTACAAGATAATTTTCATTGAATTGTGAATTTTCATGGAAGGAAAGGCAGAGAGAAAGGGAACAGGTCACCCCATCTTATCATCATCATCATCATCATCATGTGCCAAGCCGGTTAGCATGGGCGGTCATGTTTTGCCATCTTACTCAATCACCAGAGTCGTGGACCCAGCTCAATGTTCTTGTCTCGACCATACTACATGGCCAAGCCATCCAGATGTTTACTTCTCTGCCTTCACCTTGTTCTCTTCCCCTCGATCTTGCCAGTTGTCACTAAGCTCTCTAATTTATTCCTTCTCATAACTCATAACCCCTTCTTATACTATGGCCTAGAATATGCAAAGGCCTGACACTTCACACCCCATGGCAGTGTCTGTGCATCCAATCCATTATAAGGCTTGACACTTCACACCCCATGGCAGTGTCTGTGCAGCCAATCCATTATAAGACCTGATACTTCACGCCCCATGGCAGTGTCTGTGCATCCAATCCATTATAAGACCTGACACTTCACACCCCATGGCAGTGTCTGTGCATCCAATCCATTATAAGACCTGACACTTCACACCCCATGGCAGTGTCTGTGCATCCAATCCATTATAAGACCTGACACTTCACACCCCATGGCTGTGTCAGTGCATCCAATCCATTATAAGACCTGACACTTCACGCCCCATGGCAGTGTCTGTGCATCCAATCCATTATAAGACCTGACACTTCACACCTCATGGCAGTGTCTGTGCATCCAATCCATTATAAGGCTTGACACTTCACACCCCATGGCAGTGTCTGTGCAGCCAATCCATTATAAGACCTGATACTTCATGCCCCATGGCAGTGTCTGTGCATCCAATCCATTATAAGACCTGACACTTCACACCCCATGGCAGTGTCTGTGCATCCAATCCATTATAAGGCTTGACACTTCACACCCCATGGCAGTGTCTGTGCAGCCAATCCATTATAAGGCTTGACACTTCACACCCCATGGCAGTGTCAGTGCATCCAATCCATTATAAGACCTGACACTTCACACCCCATGGCAGTGTCTGTGCATCCAATCCATTATAAGACCTGACACTTCACGCCCCATGACAGTGTCTGTGCATCCAATCCATTATAAGACCTGACACTTCACACCCCATGGCAGTGTCTGTGCATCCAATCCATTATAAGACCAATATACGCTCCAATCTCAGTATGAACCAGTACAACATCTTCTATAACTGCTTAATATTTTCTCACAGGCATAACCCAGGAGCAGATAGATAACACCAGACTGACCACCGAGAGACAGATGCTGGCTGACATCAAGGAACTTGTAGCAAAAGGGGGAGATCTAGAGGTCAAAGATGCACTGGGAGCCTCAATGGTTGGTATTTGTTTTCTCATAAATAGGTTTTATGAAGAATTTTAATGGTGTACATCTTTCACATAGTTTGTTAATATATATATTATTTCTCATAACTTCAGTATGCCTTTTATTTTGGTCAGTTCTTCTTCTTCTTCTTCTTCTTCTTTTTCTTCTTCTTCTTCTTCTTCTTCTTCTTCTTCTTCTTCTTCTTCTTCTTCTCCTTCTTCTTCTTCTTCTTCTTCTTCTGCGTTCATCCGGAGTTTTTTTTTTCGGATGTGATTGTGTTGTGCCTGTTTACAGCAGAGCTGCGTTCTTGTGCTGTTATGCAGACACATTCGACTTCTGCAGGCATTTGTTGACCAGGTTAACCTTCCCGGATTTTAGTCATTTGAAACGTCATGAAAGTTTGGAGAGAATAATAATGGAGAGGTATATTGTCCAGAAAGAGAGGAAGATGAAGGCCAAAGAGAAGATGGGTGCAGGATGTGGCAAATGGGTGTATCAGATGCAGGATATCTTGCTTATGGCCGAGACATTGTTTGGAAGGTTGTTATGGGAGCAAGATTCTGCAAAGGACATGCTACTGCATGAATGAATGAATATGCCTTTCATGGTATCACTTCAGTGTATGACTTATTCAGTATATGCCTTATATCTTCTCACTTCAATATATGCTTTATTTCTCATCACTTCAGTATATGCTTTATTTCTCATCACTTCAGTATATGACTTATATTCATCTCTTCTGTATTTTCCTTATATCTTATCTCTTCAGTACATGCCTTATAACTCATCTCTTTACTGTCCCTAGTATATCTCTTAACACTCACAACATTAGTTATCTTCCTTCTAGAAATCTAGTATAACTTTTATCTCATCTTTCTAATATACGTCTTTTATCTCATCTCTCATATGCAGGTGGTGAAGCATTAAAGATCATTTTCAAACTTTAAATTTCTTATGCATGTGCTTTTAAAGAAACAGCTTTAGGCTTTCGATAGAATAGACAGACATAAATTATGTACCATGCTTTAAGATTACGGGATTCAAGGACAATTACTGGAAAACATCATAGCCATGTACCACTCGAGCTAAAGAACTTGAGAAGGCATTTCAAATATGTTCACAATCACTACCGATGTGAGGCAGGGATGTATAATGTCTCCCCGGCTATTTTACGTCTACATGGACAGAATATTCAAAGAAGCAAGTCTTGACAGAACCGATTTAGAAAATTTTGAACTCTTTACTTTATACAAAACAAAGATCCATCTGCAGTAAATGAGTTTTTATTTGCAGATGATTAGTACCTGACAAAGGCAGACTACAAAATTATATTAATAATTTAAGTTCAACATGCAGAAGTAAATATGAATATAAATAGAACCAAAACCGAAGTAATGCAGGTTAGCAGATTTCCTTGTTCACTAAATGTACAGATAAATAGTACACCCCTGATGCAAGTTAAAGAATTTATATACCTAGGATGATTTATCACCACAGAGGATGGCAAAATAGACAGAGAAATGAAAATCATACGTCAAAAACAAGTGTGCTTATACATCATCTATACTGAAACGTCTATACATACTTATGTATGCCAAATGACAAATAATAAATGGCATATGCTACGTTGGGAAGTCAATAAGTAAGTCACAAATGGCTGTAGAAAAATAATGAAATATGATAACAACTTGAAACCAGTTTATTTCTCAACATAATTTCCACCAACATTGATGCACTTATCCCATCGTTTTATCAGTCCTCCCAAACTGGCTGCATAGAACTGCGTGCTCTGTTATCTAAACCACGTTTTCACTTCATATTTAACTTCGGCGTCATTCGTAAAATGTCTCCCACCAAGGTGGGTTTTCAGTGGACCAAAAAGGTGGAAATCACTAGGGGCTAAGTCAGGGCTGTAAGGTGGATGTTCCAGAACCTCCCACCTTAGTCGGTTAATTTTCTCCCGAGTTAATTGAGCCATATGTGGTCTGGCATTATCATGAAGATGCAACACTCCTCTAGTCAGCAGTCCTGGATGTTTTCTTCAAATTGCATCATGAAGCATCGATAGAACTTCACAGTACAATTCAGAATTCACATTGTCACCTTTCTTCTTGAAATTAGTTAAAAGCGCTCCTTGACAATCCCAGAACACTGTCAGCATAACCTTCCCTGCTGATGGCGTAACCTTGAATTTTTGGACACAAGGCAAAGAAGGATGTTTCCATTGCATTGAAGCACGCTTTGATTCTGGCTGGTAGTGATGCACCCATGATTCATCCCCAGTAACAATCCTGTTCAGCATGTCTTCTCCTTCATCTTCGTATCAACAGAGATGATGCAAGGACAGGCCAAATTGGTTCATTTTGTGTTCCTCCTTCAATTGTCTTGTGTACCCACCTTAAGCACACTTTCTTAAATTTCAATAGATCATGTAGTATGCTGTATGCTGAACCATGTGAGCACCCTATTGCAGATGCTACAGAGTCTATTGTTACTCGCCTGTCACCTCTAATCGTCTCCTCCACCTGCTGCACGGATGATTCTGTTGCAATCTCAACAGGACGACCAGATCGGATTTCATCAACAATTTTAGAGTGTCCTAGAGAAAATTTTTCTACCCAGCTATGGACCTCTTTACAGGACAAACATTTGTCATCATAAACAGGAAGTATTTCCTTATGAATGTCCTTTGCAGGCAGTCCTTTTGTCTACAAAAAATGCACAATAGCACATTGCTCTTTCGTTGTACACTCCGTAAGTACAGTCGCCATTTTGTTTATGCGCTGTGCATGCGCATGAGACACCTAGCGCCACCTGACAAATGGGAATATAAAGTTTGATGTTTCTGTCACCTAATGACACCTGTAGAAAACACCAACTGCATTTACCTGCCATCCCACAGAACTGTGTGACTTACTTATTGACTGGCCTTTGTACTAATGTCAGACTTGAACATTATCCAAATTATACTAATGCAATATTAATACCTGTGAAATGACATGCCAGAGAAGAGATGTCAACATAACTATCTGAGACCAAATAAGCAATGATGTTATCAGACTGACAGTAGGATCAACACATGCATTGAAAGGCAGAAGATCAAAGACATCAAAGACATTGTAAAATCACACGGAATGATACTATCCATTGCCACCCATTGGGCCCAGGCCACTATTCCTCCCCACGATACTTGACAGTAAAAGTGGAAGATGATTATGTAATTGTGTAATTTCACAATTAATTATTGTGCCTATACTAATGATTTAATTGAATTTGATTGTGCCTATACAAATGATTTAATTGAATTTGTAAAACTATTTCAGCTTCATATAGCGTCAGCTAATGGATATATGGAAGTTGCAGAGTTCCTCTTGGACAACCATGTTAGCGTTGACTCCAGAGACAATGAATCCTGGCAACCTGTCCATGCTGCTGCATACTGGGGTCAGGTACGAGAGATTGACATAAATGTGACTCAAGAACAGGTCTTCTTTTTAAAATGAATTGCCCTTTAATATAGGTGACTTCTTGCAGACAATCACTATCTCAAAAAGCTGTATGTGCCCTGTTTCCCAAAAAGGGATCCCCCAGCCACAAAAGGTATTAGGGTAGTGTGAGCGTCTTTTGAATATTTTACTATGTGACAAACAATATTGGGATGAGGTGAATTCTCCTCACTTCCCTGAGGTTACGGTCTCCTCTATAATGAGGCCTGTTGAGGACTGCACACCTTGCACATTTTAAGATTGAGTCACAGCAGATTGTCACAATGATGGTAGACAGTCAGCATCCAAGCATTGCATACGCATGTGAAGAATTGATGTACTTGATTGAAATGAGTATGCTGGTTGTCTAATGGGATGGATAATAAATCACCAGTCCCCAAATTCTTCATGTCATGCAAAAGAGTAAACTTGAATGATACATTCATAATGTGGCACCTTGCAGTCTTGACAGACCAAAGTATGTGAGTTGGAATGTGGCCAATATTCCATCACAATGCCTGGGCAGAGCTTCAGAGAAACATGTGGTGCCCAAACGACATGTTCCCTCTCTCGGACTAATCTTGTGTTTTTCAGAGGAATGGGTAACCAATACATCTGGCACAAGGTAGCTACTGGCAATGTCTCACAGATCGGATAAGTTGAAGGGTTTAGCCAGCTACAGGAGACACATGTATGTTACCTTGCGAGTTGACTGGAGACAGTTGCTGTCTAGGAAACGTAGATGTGACAGAGATGTCTGTTGAAGTCAGATGCATTTGACCAGTCCTGATGAAACAGTGCAATGTAATGAACTTTTGATTTCATATCTTGACAGACTGTAGTTTAAATATTGAGCACAACCCATTACTGGCAACGCTAATCTTATTCTGGTATGAACCTAAGGCCTATCCACGTCAATGTGGAAGCACTAGACTCGAGTTTCACTCTTGTTTGAGCTCATCAGTAGTGCATATCCTTGACCGGACCCGGAAACAAACCCGGGATCACTGGCGTGTGAAGCGGGTGTGTAACCACTAGACCACACGGCACATGCTGGACATGGCCAAATTATCATAACGGAATATTACGTCACCCATCGTAGGCTATAGCTCAAGATTTGCCCGATCGCCGCGACTGACATCCATCAATCGATGTGACGTGAATGATCAGGTCTTCTCACTGGCAAGGCACACCAGGCTGCCTAAAGTCCAGCGAGCAATAATCACATTGATTTATTTGGTTGTTTCAGGATTTGTTTTGTTTTCGGGATTTTTCAGGACAGTAGTTTGTTACATTGTGCTTCAAAAAGGCATAATAACTACAACCCATGGCGGAGACCAGAGATGGAGTTAATCTCTCCATAGCACAAAGCCTGGGCTGAATTGTACAGACCATGTGTTGCCCATATAGCATGATTCTTATGCCAGCCTGCCTAGTTTACTCCAGAGGAAAGATAACACCAATACATCTGGAACAAGACAAGCTGCACAAGCTGCCAGATCAGCAAAGCAGTGCTCTAATTATTATATAACATTGATGGCATAACAAATGCTTTTACTACCACCTATATATAAAGCACACAGCATAGCTCACTTCATCTGTCTTCTTGACCAGAAGCTGAAAGGCAAAAAAAGGATACAGAAAAGACAAAGGAGAATAACATAAATGGGTTCCATCAAATTAATTTGGTTATTTAAGTGCAGAAGTACCATGAATGTGACCTGGCTTGTGGTTTTGATACAGGGTAGCAAATTTATTTCACTGGGTTGTAAAAGTAGACACCAGATTTATCTCTGAATGTCAGTCATAATGTGGCAAATCCTATGCATAACTTTGCTTTCATCACAGCCTGTTGAAATGTTTCTCTATCCTTACCAGTTATCCTGCCTCATTTGCCCTCATGTTCAAGGTGTCTACAAGGTCCTGTATCAGTCTTCATCCTGGTCAACTCCTGCCTTTTCTTTCATGAACCATGCCTTCCCTCACTGTTTTCTCAAAGACAATGATGTTTAATATGGCCAACATTTTTCAGTTTCCAAGTTCTTAATTCTAGACAGCATGAGATTGTTTATGAGCTAGTTTTCATCGATGTTCAGATCTGGTAGAATGTCCATATTTTTCTTCTTATTGTTCAACTTTTCTTAATATTTAAGTTTAAAAGCCCTGATTTTCATCTTTAGTGATTGCAAAATGATCCATTGGATCTCTGAGTGTGGGAAATTCATTCATTCATTAGCACCTTGCCATCTTGACAGATGATAGTTTGTGCTTGAAAAAGGCATAATAACTACAACCCATGGCAGTAGTGAAAGTGACTGATCAGACCAATTTGCGCTGTAAATGTTTGTCCAGAAGACATGGTCATTTCCACCATCAAGCAGCATCTTACATCTCACATGCTCAGTGTATGACCTTTCTGCAATCATTTTCTTCTTTGTCTTTATTCTATTTGTGATCTTTGCCCTCCATGCAGCATGTTCAGCGGCGTCTTGCTCCCAATGTGCAATATCAGTGCCTGTATCTATCATGTCCCGTTTACACACATCTTTGTAGTGTAGATGAGGTCGACCCTAAGATCTCTTACCCATCTGTAATTCACCAATAAAGATGTCCTTTGGTATTCTACCATCATCCATCCTCCTACTGTGTCCTATCCATCTAAGTCTTCAGAGACTGAGCATGGAACAAACCTGACCTTTCCAATACTTCAGTATTTGTGATTTTGTCTTGCCACTTAATACCAAGTATTCTTCACAGATACCACATATGAAAGCTGTCTAAACATTTCTCTGGTTTAAGTTGACCAGGCTTCATTGCTATAAAGAAGAGTACTAAGGACACAGGCTTGATAGACAAGGACTTTTGTTTTGGCAGTGAGCTTCCTGTTCTCCCAGACGTTTGTTAACCTGTTTCATTGTTGTTGCCTTACCAATCCAGATGTTGATTTCCTGATCTAGGGATAATTTGCTATTTACCTACAATCCTAGATATGTAAAATTGTCTACTATCTCTAGTTCTGCATCGTCAATAAATATTGATGGTACTCCACATGCACCTAGTGGGAAAGAAATAGTCAAGAAGTAATTATATAGCAATTCTGTAGTTATTCTTGTGTTGTATTTATCATCAACTGCCTTTCCGACTGGCGTTGGTGATCATGCTTCTCCACATCTTGTGGTCTCCAACAACATGCATCAGTTTGTGTGCTGACACTCTTCCATGCCATGGCACAAGACTGTCAAGAATCTTCTCTTGCTATCTTTCTCTCTCTCTCTCTCTTTCCATAAATCTGTCCAGTTGTTACATGTTCTAGTTTTTGTCATCTCATAATGTGCCCAAAAAATGATGACTGCCTCTTTCTGATGTTTATGGTGAGTTGTCTTTGCATCTGAATCATATTCAAAACAGTTAGGTTACTCATATTGACTATTCGGGGAATTTTCAGCATTGCTTGGTGGTCATTGATAGAAAGAGTCAGTTGGTGGGGCAGCTATCTATATATAATATCTCAAAACTCTGAACTTGGCCATCAGTGTGTAAGAGGCATCATACATAACCTCTCCTCCCTGCTGCCATGCAGGGTCTGATTTTTAGACAAAGGCTATTGGAGTCAAACCATATACAAACCAGAAGATGGTAAGGGGACGCCACTCTGTTTTATATAACCTTTGATAATTATGCTTCTCACCAAACTGTTGTATTAGTATTAATAAAATACTGTCTTCATTTGTGAACACTGTATTATTTTTCAGCTGGAAATTCTAGAACTTCTTGTTCAGAATGGTGCTGACTTGGATGCTAAAACAAAAAATGGAGAAACTCCTTTCGGTGAGTGTGCTTATCAGTGTTAATGTCCTGTTTGCCAGATAATTGTAAGAACAACTATTTTAATTTGATTTTTCTATCTTGCTAGCTTCATTTCAACCAGAAGTTGCAGAGGATAATAAATGCTTGTGTACAATTTTCCATTTAAGCTGTGCTATAATATGGAAATACTCACATTTGAGCCCTTAGAACACACATGTTTTACCAAGTGCAAAAGAAGATTATTTAACAACAAAGTTTGCATTATAATGTAGGATTGCCCACTACAATACTGCTAGCAGAGTATGCAGTTGAATGTTTGCTTACAACACTCCATGGATTAGAAAGAACTTTGTCTATGTATATTTGACATGAAAAGACAGTTTGATTGTTTGATTTGCATAATTGGTGCTATTTGTAGTCACAATGGAAATTGACTGTGTATTTGTACTCAGATGTATAAGTGCTTGGTCATAGGGATACTCTGTGTTGTTTTCTTGACCAAATATATGTAAGCTGTGTTTAGAATACCAGACTCTAAATTATTGTGTAGTATATTTCACTAACTTGTATAACATTCTGGTGTGCATCACACACAGATTGTGAGAATTGTATGGATATTTTGCCCTGGCCATGCAGGTGTATGAGGGAATGAACAGGCTGATAGGCTAGCAGGAAGGGCACCTCGTGATGATATTTTGCGTATGGACAAGGGGGAGGTGGTCGTGCGCTTGTGGGACCAGGTGGAGAAGGTGGAAGAACAGATTGAGAACCCATATGTGGAAAGAATGAGATTGCGGGGGATCGGCAGGGGTTCTGGAAGAATATCAAAACTGAGAGGAAAGACCAGTAGAACTTTTAATCAGATAGCGGTGGGAACGATTAGTAGTATGACTCTTTGCTGGCTGTTGAATGAGGGGACTGAGCACGTATGGGAATGTCCTGAATGCAGTGATGTCGGTTCTTAACTTAACTCAACTCAACTCAACTCTGGTGTGCATTTTAATCTGTTGCAGTTGTTATAAAAACGTATAGGCCACTTTTACATGCTCTCAGGTGTATTTGTAGCTCGACCTATAGTTTTTGGAGCCGCAGTAGTATAGTGGCTAGACACTTGCCTGCCACCTGGTGGTCAGGGTTTCAAAATTCATTCATCATCATCATGTGCCATGCTGATAAGCATGGGCAGTCATGTTTCCCCATCTCACACAATCACCAGAGTCGTGGTACATCTCTGCCTTCGCCTTGTTCTTTTCCCCTCAATCATGCCAGATGTCGCCAAGTTCTCTAATTTATTTCTTGTAATAATGTACCCAAAAATTGTGACTGTCTACGTCTAATTTATCTAATCATTGGCATTGATGCACATTTTTAAAAATTTCCCTTGGCTGCTAGGGTGATCTAGTCTGAAATGGGTTACAAGAAATGTTTTGGAAATGTTAAGGCAGCAGACGGAATACTGACCACATCATCCAGGAGTGCCAATTGATCTATAAAAATATGGCTCTTATCCCATGCAAGCTTTACCTTGAGCATAAAGTTTGAGCATTTCATTATTGGCAGCATGTTTTGTGATTGCTGTCATTGATATCATAATTTTTTATTTTTTTTTAATTTGCATATCCTTTTACAGGACATTGCTGTCAACAGCAGCATCTTTCAGCTGTCTGTTGATTTCTTGGCAAGATTACGCTCATTAGTTTGCCATTGCTTTCTGAGCGGCCGGCTCAGTTATCCCGCAAGTCACCAGCGGGGGACGAACCGCTCCCAGTTCTCGCCCACTACGAGACTCTGCGTGATAAACAGGATTACGGAGAAAGTGGTGTAACCCGTCGGCCAGAGAGACTGGTGATATCATAATAGACACAGAATATTTCTAGGTAGGTAAACAAATAGAAAACCACACAAAGATACAGGCGAACATTTCAGCCGAAGTATTTATCAATAAACAAGAAAACTATAAAAGAATACTTACATCGGCATACAGGGAGTAGTCTCATCAACACTAAATAAACGGGTTAGTTTGGGCATTAATGCTAATTGGGCATATGGTGCTAGTCCCATATTTTAAAAGACCAATCAGCACTCCGGGGGGGGGGGGGGGGGGGGGGGGGGGGGGGGGTGTTGATGTGGTCAAAATCACACTGGCTGCCTGTACTTACCATGATATTTCCTATTAGCCATATTTTGTTCCTAGCACTCACTTTAAGATGGGTCGATCTTGTAAGATAGGTCAATTTTAAACATTGGCCTCAAGGTGAATTCATACCCATGACCACTGGGCCAGCAGACAAGTGTGCTAGTCACGGCTCTGCTGCGGCTCTCACCTGTCACATATTATTGCACACTTATGCATGGAATCATATCACTTCAGGGGATCAGCATGGCAAAATGGATAAGATCGTGTGTTCTTAAACATCCGGTGTGCTGATGCCGAGGTAAGGGGCTCAACCCCTACACCGGACAGTTGGAATAAAATGTTGACCTATCTTCCTTGACTTGAGGATGTAAATTACAAGTTCCTCTGAAGTCAGAATGGGTTAACCTGATGGTGAGGGATACTGGTAATAGGGAAAGCTAATCCACGCATAAAATTTAATCCTGTGCTACTAGAAGTAGTGTGTATGAACTACGCATGAGTTCAAAAGTGAATGAGCACCAACAAAAATATCACTTTACATCCCCCACAAGATCTGCTGTAGAAATAGTTTACAGCAGCTAGGATTGGAGGAGCTGGATTGTGACAGATTTTAAAAAAAAACATGATTCATGATGATAGGGAAAACTAGACAATTCATGTAACAAACAGGCTTTAACAAACACAAGGTAATAAAGAAATAAGATGATAGTTAAAAAGGCCATGTGCAAACAAAAACAGGAGCGACAAGGAAATATTCACATCAGGCATAAGAAAATTTTTAATATAATTGCAGATCTCAGTGAAGATCCTGAGATCAAGCAAAGAATTCTAGACCTCAAGGATGAGATAGAAACCAAGAAAGCCAGCCGACGACCTGGGTCATCTAGGAGGCTGAAACACAACTCCAGAAAGTAAGTGTCTCATTTTATGTATGATTTCTTTCTTATCTTGATCATCTTTATCATTATCCTGTTAGCTTTTTCATGTTCATTTAGGATACTGCTACTATAACACTTAAAATACCCTTTCACTGATGAGATTAATACATTGATACCTCAGATTGATGTTTGTTATGTACCAATAGGCATTTAACATGTTTGTAGATGTTAAAATCTATAGGGTAGCAAATAATATAACTTAGTGGAACACTGATAACAACACATTAACAACTTCACTTGAATGACAATGTAACTGTAATAATACTTACATTCCAGACTTTAAATACAACACATGATTATCATTACACTAATATGTATTTCATGTTTATCACTGCAACTACTAAAGCATAAAAGGCTAATACAGATATATGGCAGTAAAGGCTACAAATGTCCTGCCATAGCGTCACACCTGATTATACTAAGTTTTCCCACACAAGTAATCTTTTAATTGGTGGTTGTTTAATTATATAAAAAGCTTTCACTCAACGGTTCATCATTCTTAAAACATTTAACACAGAATTCATGCATTAGTTCAGACTTCATGCTTTTCATCTGTTGTACTTCTGGTTCCTTTAGCAAGGTGAAAGAATCATTTAGAAGATACAAGTTCAAATTAGACATAAAGTTTTCAGTTGCTACATCCTCTTGTATGTCCACTGATGTCTACTTCTTTCTCATTGTCTCCTCACTGTATGTTATCCTACCTAGAAGTTGATTGGAGAGCTTGAATATAGGAAGCAATGCTAGCAGGAGTTATACTTCTGGATTGGTCACCTAAGCTAAGCTGGATAATTCCTTGGTGAGGGGCCAAACTAAAGGGTTGGTAGTAGGTATAACCATGAAGATGTAGAAATAGAATCCATCAATCAGTGCTATTGTCTACACCAATTCACTCCTATCACATGGGTGAAATGTTTCTCATCTCATTCCTCATTGTCTTCTATCTAAAAATTCCATTGATGATGAATTAATGAAGGCTTGCAGACAGTGCAGCTTTGCGTTTTTATGGCGGACCCCTAGGCGGTGCAGAATGCCAAATGTACTGTCACTGCAGATGGTCATTCAAATCTAATAAAGGAATGATGAACTAGTTGGCTTAGTTGTTTATTCTACGCTCCTGACAAGAAGTGATTATTCTGTGATATTGTTGCACATGATTGCTTTCCTTCAGCAATGTAAGTGCATTAATACCTTTGGCATATTAAATTACCATGCCACAAAGAAAAACAATCTTCTACGAGCTCCTGACAAGAAGTGATTATTCTGTGATATTGTTGCACATGATTGCTTTCCTTCAGCAATGTAAGTGCATTAATACCTTTGGCATATTAAATTACCATGCCACAAAGAAAAACAACCTTCTACCAGTTGTAAGAGGGGTGATAAGCTGTCCAGAGCTACCTGTCCACAGATCAAGGGATTATATCATCATCATCACAATCGTCATCATTTCCAATGTCTTCTTTGTGGGCTACTAAGTATCTTTGAATGCAGTTAACTTGATGGTTGCAGGGTTTCTCCAATTCTCTTCATTTTTCTGTGCAATCTGACAATAATTGTTAATGAAGAAATATGTGTTCCAAGATGAGGTAGTGACCATTTTAACACAGGAGATATCTATTGTTGTTGTTTTGCTGAATTTGGGAAACTGGGAAAACAATTAGAGACATAATAAGAAAATAAATCTATAATATGTTGACTGAATATGGTTTCTGGGGTAGTCCAGTGGTTAGTATGCTGGCATGCCAGCCCAGTGATCATGTGATTGAATCAGGGATTTTTAAAAATTGACCTAGGCACCCAGTCTAAAATGGATACCAGGAAGTGTTGTGGGAAATAAAGGCAGCTGGCATGGTATTGACCGCATTACCCATCAAGTCCTGATTGGGATATTCAAATATGTGGCTGGCACTGTATAGGACTCAGTGTGTGGAGAAGTCTCCTTTACTTACTTATATTAATCAAATGAGGTTTAGGAACATCCCAGCTTAGAGTGCTGCTGCTGCTACTATTGCTACTACTACTACTACTACTACTACTACTACTACTACTACTACTACTACTACTACTACTACTACTACTACGTTAACTTCATACTATGTTAACTTCAACCTCTTCTCTCTTCCCCTGTTCTCCTCATTCTTTTCTTCTTCCTCATCTTTTCCTTCGTCCTCTTTTGTCCTTCAGTTTCATGGATGTACTTCAAATAGGTGGAACTTACAGCCTCTGCCACTCCATCTACAGATTTTGACAGACTTTAAAACATACTTTACTTTAAAAAGTGTCTGATTACATTTTTACTGCGTTGTTAATAAAAATGGTACATTTTAAAACACAATAGTTTAACTATATCAGCAATTTTTTTTGAAAAACATCTTTGCAGAACTTTTGATATCATTGCTGCTGTCTGCCAGAACCATTGTAGAGCTGCTTTGTTTGCTAGTTTTTTATTTTTATTTTACCCCTAATAAATAAATAACCGGTGTCTCCTCCATATAACGTAGACTGGGATTTTAACTACCTGACCACTCACCCCTGCACATTAACTAAAAGTTTTGTTTTTCTTAATTCTGCTTATAGTGCCTGGTTGCAGCTACTAAAAAGTTTGGCACTAGGAATATATAGTAGCTCTCTGTGTATGGAGTTTCAAAGATTGGATATTTTGTGACCAGTTTTTAGGTTGACCCAGTCTCATTAAATAAAAACACTTTAAGTAAAGGACCCTTATACACACATTGTGATCCATATTTTTTATATGCCAGTTGGCTAAAAGTTTTTGTTTTTCTTAATTCTGCTTATAGTGTCAGGTTGCAGCTACTAAAAGTTTGGCACTAGGAATATATAGTAGCTCTCTGTGTATGGAGTTTCAAAGATTGGATATTTTGTGACCAGTTTTTAGGTTGACCCAGTTTCATTAAATAAAAACACTTTAAGTCTTTAAGTAAAGGACCCTTATACACACATTGTGATCCATATTTTTTATACGCCAGTTGGCTCTCGAAGGGTGATATGGGCAATATCATAGCAGTCCTCTTCATTTATCAGGACAATTTCTGGTACCCATTTTAGGCTGGGAAGTGCAGGTCCATGTTTTAAATAAATCTTCCTCGATGGGGATTTGAACACATGACCACTGGGCCAGCAGACAAGCAAACTAGCTATTGCACTACCATTGCTCCTATCTTCTTAGATGGGTACCAGGACAAGTTGCTAGGAAAGAAGCTGGTTTGATCATCTCAATACATTATGTTGTGACTTTGTATATTTGAAGTCCTAGCACTTCACACCCATTTCAGCATTATCTACCATGAAATTACTCAATCCTATGCTTAAAGCTAAGTTTTAAGGGTTGGTTGGTTGGTTGGCTGGCTGGCTGGTTGGCTGACTGACTGGTTGGTTGGTTGGTTTGTTGGGAATCCTCTAAAAGACTGCATTTTTAACTCTCAATTCCAGTGCTTTGGCATTATGTCATCCATGCCCTGAAAAGGTCTTGCATCTTTCGAATGAAGTTGGTATAGAGACTTTTCTCCTGACCTGATACCAGAGCACCATTTGCACTGGGACTGTGCATGCAAAGTTCTGCATCCCCTCTCCAAGCCCAGAAACCACCTTGGTGTGCAAGACCAGTACTGAACTTCACATCTGCAGAGAGGCTTGTTAGGATGTAACTAGGTCATGATTCAGCACAGCACATAGCAGCCAGCTGGGATCAGGCCTGGGCTGGTGATGTGTCCTACATGGGTTTAAGGTGCTTCATGGTCAGTAGACTCCAGCCCAACAACCGTGGAGAATATTGACTGGCACCTTGTCATCTTGATGGACGATAGGTTGTTCAATGGAGTTAACTTCTCCATAGCACAATCCTGGGCTGAATTGTAGAGATCATATGCTGCCCATGCAGCATGATCCCTCTCTAGTTTTATCCATAGGCAATTTAACAATAATATGTCTTCAACAAGACAAGCTGCAGAAGCTGCCAGATAAGCAAAGCAATGCTCTAACTGTCTGCCTGTCGCGGCTTCCATACTAGGCGAGTTGCTGACCAAGGCTTACGGCCTGGTCTGCCCTGCCATGACAGTGAATTTTTAGGTTGCATTTCCTTGAACACACCCCTTCCAGTTGCACTCCTCCGCCCAAAGCCATTGCCACAATGTGGGATGTCGGGCTTGCTGAGTGCCATCCAACATTTGGCGCTAACAGAAAGCAGGTAGTACCGTCTACTGTCATATTGTAGCTCAATCATATCTGGCTAAGACCTGACACTATGGATAATATTAAGTAGAAATAAATGAGTTGTCCTGAAGTTTCATGTGTAGTGAGGATGTAATTATAAGCACTCTTTTTTTGGAAGTTAACATGTTCACTAATATTAACTTCACATGGAGTAGCTTTCTTTTATCACTGTTTATGTTTACTTCTCTTCACCTAGCTGTTCTGTTTAATTGCGCAGGTTTTTTTTCTGTAGAATGTATTGAAAGATATATTTTTAATGTAATAAAGTAGTTGTGTTATCTTTAATGTATGAGATTAGTAGAGATAATCTAATATAGTATCATAGACAGTAGACATAGCTGACCTTGGATTTGTCATATCGTGTATGTAAATTATGTAAGACCATCAATGTAAACTATCCCTGTTTGCAGACATATGATTACATACTTATTATTACAAACATATCATTACATTTGGTTTTGATAAAATTCACTTTTATTAGTTTCCTCCCATAGAAGTTAGTTGCATATACTTTACAGGATGTCACAGTCAACCTCAGCATTTTTTTACTGTGATTTCTTGGCAAGTTTACATTCTGTAGTTTGCCATTGCTTTCTGAGCGACCAGCACTCAAACCATTGTATAAATACCAATGCAAGGTGGTCTGCTTTCAAATCGCCTGCAGCTGTGTTTCAAGCGCAGTATGAGGGATTACAAATTGCGTCCATAACCCCTTCACCACAGAGCTGGCAAATAGAAGATACAAGAAGAATCTCAGCACAGTGCACAAACATTTGTAGCACTGATGATGGTCCATAAGTATGTAGGCCAGAATATTGTAAATACTCTTTTGTGGTTAGGTTATCTCATTTTGAAGTTTAGCCTGGGCTGCGGCTTATTTGGCCTTCTCTTTTTTATTTCCAACTGCTGAAGGATTTTTAACCTGTACAGTGTGTACATTGAAGTTTTTCATCCCTGTCTAAGATGGCCAGACATCTGATCTACTACTCCTGGACTTGTAGTATCCATCATTTTCTTATTGTATAAACATTCTTCCTGACCATACCGTAATCTTGAGTTCAACACAAACTCTCTCTCTCTCTCTCTCTCTCTCTCTCTCTCTCTCTCTCTCTCTCTCTCTCTCTCTCTCTCTCTCTCTCTCTCTCTCACACACACACACACACACACACACACCATCACAACACGCACGCACACACACACACACACACATGCACACACACGCATGAGAGAGAGAGAGATTTGTTTTTTTTTTTAAAGTGTTCAGTGAGAAAAATAGAAACATATGTACTATGAAAATAGATCTCATGTAGGTCCTTTATTTGAAATGTGTGTAGGTGTTTATTTCCTTAAACAGTACTTGCTTGTTAGCACTAGGATCTAATAGAAAGTCGGTATATTTTGTTCCCTATAATGCTGTAAACTCTTGTAATTTATCTTGTAATTTATTTATACCCCCCCCCCCCCCTCCTACCCCCCCCTCACCCATTTAACAATTTAACATTACTTGTTTGTCAGAGATAGAAGTTTCTAGACAAATAAAATAGGTTTAATTTCCACCACACTGTGCTTTCGGTCTTGCACTTGATTTGTGTGTTGATTTTTTTTTTCTTTTAACTTTATTTATTTGTTAGTGATACAAGCTTGTAGTTAAATAAAGTAGGTTTATTTTTCAGGTTGATCTATTTTTTCACTTCTGCTAGAAATATATTAGAGGTTTTTCATCCCCTTGAACGTTGCTTGTTTGTTGAAATAAATGTATTGCTGATTATGAAAGCATCGTACATATCTTTACGAGACTATTGAGCACTGCTTCTTTGAGTGTCCATCTCTCACATGTATCAGAAAATGTTTACTTCCACCCAGGCCAGATCAAAGGACACTTTATATGAAACACTGCCACAGCTGATGAATACTTGCATGTGTCAGCACAGGTCACTGGACCAAAGGGTGGAAATCCAGGCACTGCTGGATCGTTCCATTGTATTTGTATGAGAGAATTCTGGACCATTTTATTGTATATGTATGAGAGAATTCTTGACTATCTTAATGGTTTTGTATGGGAGAATTCTGGACTGTTCTATTGTATATGTATGGGAGAATTCTGGATGGTTCTATTGTATATGTATGAGAGAATTCTGGACTGTTCTATTGTATATGTATGGGAGAATTCTGGACTATTCTATTGTATATGTATGAGAGAATTCTGGACTATTCTATTGTATATGTATGGGAGAATTCTGGACTGTTCTATTGTATATGTATGAGAGAATTCTGGACTGTTCTATTGTATATGTATGAGAGAATTCTGGACTGTTCTATTGTATATGTATGGGAGAATTCTGGACTGTTCTATTGAATATGTATGGGCGAATTCTGGACTATTCTATTGTATATGTATGGGAGAATTCTGGACTGTTATATTGTATATGTATGGAAGAATTCTGGACTATTCTATTGTATATGTATGGGAGAATTCTGGACTGTTCTATTGTATATGTATGGGAGAATTCTAGAATATTTTGTTGTGTATGTATGAGAGAATTCTGGACTATTCTATTCTATTCTATATGTATGAGAGAATTCTGGGCTGTTCCATTGTATATGTATGGGAGCATTCTAGTTTATTCACTGACAATGAAATAAATGTTGCCACATTTTGAGGGATTCCTATTCCCATTATCAGGCTCTCTCTCTCTCTCTCTCTCTCTCTCTCTCTCTCTCTCTCTCTCTCTCTCTCTCTCTCTCTCTCTCTCTCTCTCTCTCTCACACACATTCTCCCTACATAACTACCTGTCTGCCTGCCTTCCTGCCTATCTGCCCTGCTCTCACCCCTCTCTCTTTTCTCTTCCCACTCGTTCTCTCTCTCTCTCTCTCTCTCTCTCTCTCTCTCTCTCTCTCTCTCTTCCTCTCTCTCTCTCTCTGCTTCCCCCTCCCCTTGAGAGAGAACAACAATATTCTATTTTGTGTGCGCCTCATGATGAATTAGTATCTTCCCTGAAACAGCTACATCTACTTGACATCATTGAAACTGAACAAGCCAGAACTTTCCAATACATCCAGTTACTTATAGACAGCTACATTAGATGTACTTTCCATGTGTTTAGTGTCATGGCCATGTTTCTGTTTCAGTGCATCAATTCACCACCACCAAGACTCTGTGTATAGCTCAAACTCATCTCTCAACTCTAAACCTAGCAACAGGTTGGACAGTAACCACTTATGCCTCATCCTCTTTTACTACTAAACTTTACATTTCTCACACGAAGGGTCAAATGCTTCATTGTAGCATAAAGTTAATTGAAACCTATTCTGATGAGATTTTTCAAATGTGGAAAACCATTTAATTTAGAACACATGTTGTATTGAAAGTAAAGGTTTGCGACTGAAGTGGATTAACATCAATGATTTGTTTTCAAATTTTTATAGTTTTCATTTTGTTAGAGGAAGGAAATATATTTGCAGTTCTGGCCTGTTAAATCACTGCACTTTTGTAGTTAACTTTGAACTCAGGACAACACACACATAAGAAAAAGATCTAAAACTAAAGCATTCATTTATTAGTTCCTTTATACTTTCTAAAGTCTTCCATTTTTGTATTAATCAGTCTACTGCATGTTCTCAATGAATCTGTAGGTCAGATCTATGATTTAGGAGTAAACATTTAATCCTACTTAAAATAACCAGCTTTCTTCACTGCATTTGACCTGAAGTGAGATGATGAACTAACATTTTAATAACCCTGGGTTGATGGATACTACCATTATTCACATATCACTAAACAAAATATAAGGCCTTGCATTGTAAAACAAAAAAACCTTATGTTATCATGCTTACTTTATAAATTTCATTTGTTTCTAAACATAACTTATTTCAACCGCTTGTGCTTATGTTTATATATATTGTATTTATTACTCATATATATTACATATTTATATTTCTTCTTATTTTGCCCTTTGTCCAAAGGTGCATAGGCCCTCAACCAGCTAACCCCAATCCGCCCAATCCTTCACTATCTCATACAACTTCATCCATATCCTCAACCAGCTCACTCCAATCCACCCAATCCTTCACTATCTCATACAACTCCATCCATATCCTCAACCAGATGACCCCAATCTGCCCAATCCTTCACTATCTCATACAACTCCATCCATATCCTCAATCAGCTCACCCCAATCCGCCCAATCCTTCACTATCTCATACAACCCCATCCATATCCTCCCCAAAATATTCATGTATGCTTCTAATTCTCTTCTCTGTGTTTTTTTAGGTCTCTCTGTATTTTGTTTGCTTGTGGGTTTGAGACATTCTAGTTATACTATTCTCAGGTTTTCTCAATGTTTATCCGATCCGGTACCAGCATCTTTTCCTAACTTCTTGATTCACTGGTATTTGTTTAGTTCTCTCCATGAGCTCCAATTTGATGATTCTGTCATACCATTTGACTCCTTCTATTATGTGCAGCCACCAGTTAGTCAAATGCACCACAAATGTGTATAAAAACAGTAATTATAAGAGTTTTATATTTTTAATATTTCTGTAATTTCTGAATTGTTGACACAAATGATTGTGTCATGTAAAAATTCAGTATATTTATTAGGAAGGCTAATGTGTTGGTACTTAGGTCTGTTTATTTAATCAATGTGTGCTTTAATGACTAATACTTTCACAGTATTACAGAAAAATCATTTGCTTGCCAATATATGGGACAGATGAAAAAGTTTATATAATATCAGTTGCTGTAAAAGATGGGACAAATGAAAAAGTTTATTTAATATCAGTTGTAAAAATAAAAAAGCAAACTACATTCTATTGACACAAAAGTCCAGCTTCTGGTCATTTCAAGGTGTAAAGGAGAACAGTGAGTTTTTAGTGCCTATAAAATCTGTGGTAACTCCAACTTGGAGAAGACATAGGCAACACAAAAGAAATTATTGAAAATTAACGCATACACAATGATAACCCCAAAACTTACTTAGAAGGGGTTATATGAAAAAAAGAACAATAAACACCAAGATTTAGTTTTGTATGTAATGTTTCTAATTAACTTGCAAATAGCAAAATTAATACTGAAACAGATCCAGGTGGTGCATAAACAATTTTAATTTGATGTGGGCTGTTCTCATCTATTCATAATATACTGACATCCCTCAGGAGACAATAAGTACCTTGGCAAGATATTATTTTTCTCAAGAGATATATACTACCTCTTTTGTATAATCATACTTTTCTTGAATTAATAAACAGAAAACAACATATAATCAGTTATTTGTTGGTTGACTTGCCATTATCTGCTTGTAATAATGCTGCATCTGATGTTCATAGATAATGTATTTATGCACTCTTTGCATTCTGTTTCAAAGTTTTGTCTTTAATTAATTTATCAAAATTATGCATGAAAATTGTATTTTATTATTGTTTTGCATTCCTTTAAATTGAAATGCTTTGTTTTCTAAGCATGAACAGGTAATAGTGACAGGAAGTGCCCGGAATTTCTATCATTAGTCATATAAAAGAGTTATTAAATGATGCAGTCATTAATAGAAAATGTTAGGAGAGCAAAATGTAGTTAATTGAAACAGGAAAGAGAAAATTATGAGATGAGAAGGACTGCATGCAATAGCAAGATGACAAAAGTAGCATGGATCAATGATTACTTTCCAATCCATTAAAAAAGTATTAGCACCGTTTTACAAAGTAAAGTCCTGACCTTCTAATACTATACCGCTAGATTTATCACAATAAGTTAGCAGTGAGCTGTATCAACCAATAATGATTGCAGCCAATCAGTATTGAACCCAGTCAGTCACTGTTGATCACAGTGGATATACCTGTGTAGTCAGGTAGCATTGCTTACAATCCATCAGTAGTTAATCCAATCAATATTAATAACACTCAATCAGCATGTGAACCTACTCAATCAACATTGATCTTAAGCAATCAACATTGACTTTAAACAATCAAAAGTAATTATAATCAGTGTATTTTTAGCTCAGCCAGTCATCATTGAGTCTGACCAATCATCATTAAGCCTAAGCAGTAATAAATTAGCCCAGTCAAGTCAACATTGAACCCCAAAAAACTGTACAGCAGTCAGTCAACAATTAGCCCAGTAAGTCAGCCCTGAAAGCAGTCAAGGATTGAAATCATCTTATTGATGTAGGTCAGCATGGCCGAATGGATAAGAACACGTTTTCTTAAACATATAGTGTGCTGATGCCAAGGTAAGGGGTTCAACCCATACACCGGACAGTTGGACTAAAATGTTGACCTATTGTCCTTGACTTGGGGACGTAAATTATGTGGGTTCGCTGATGGTGAGGGACACTGTTAATAGGGAAAGCTAATCACATGTATAATTCAGTCCAGCACTACTAAAAGTAGTGTGTATGGACTACGTTTTGAGTTCAAAGCGAGCGAGCGAGTGCAAAAAAAATCTTATTGAGTAACTAAAATGTTGTAATGGCACTCAGAACACCCTGAGATGCACCTCCGTCTTTTTCAGCAAATGTCAAACTGTAGTGATGCTGATTGTCTTCATGGCATACTGATTATGAATTTACCTATGTTGTCCCCATTCTCTTAGCATACTGATTATGAATTTACCTATGTTGTGGTCTCCCTGGCCTAGGGGTTAACGTCTTTCTCCGTAATCCCATATATTCTCATGAGTAATGTAACCTGCGCAAGAATCAGTAGCGGTTCTCACCACATTGGGTATGTGAGCCGGTCGCTCAGAAAGCAATGGTAAAACTACTGAGTGTAATCTTGCCTAGTACATCAACAGCAGCTGAGAAATGCTGGTGTTGACTGCAACGTCCTGTAAGAGATATGTAACATTTTTAAAAAATGTTGTCCTCATTCTCTCAACATGCTGATTATGAATTTACCTATGTTGTCCCCATTCTCCTAGTATACTGATTATGAATGTGCCTTGTAGTGCACTGATTAAGAATGTGCCTGTTTTGTCCCCATTCACAGAAAGCATTGGTTATAAATGTGTCTGTTGTTTTCCCATTCTCACAGCACACTAATCATGAATGTGCCTATGGTTCCCCCCCCCCCCCCCCCCCCCAGTTCCAGTTCTCATAGGACACTAATTATGAATGTACCTGTGTTTTCTCCATTCTCATAACACACTTATTATGAATGTGCCCATTGTTTCCCCATTTTCTTAGCACAGTAATTATGAATGTGCCTATTGTTTCCCCATTCTCATAACAACACACAAATTATGAATGTGTCTATAGTCTTCCCCTTTCTCACAGCACACTGATTATCAATGTGCCTATTTCCTCCTATATTCTCATAGCACATTTATTGTGTGCTTATGTTGTCCCCTTTCTCAGAGCACATTTATTGTGTGTTTATGTTGTCCCCATTCTTGTAGCATTCATTTGGTTATGAGAGTGCCGTTGTCGGACCTGCCTGTGATCATGTCTGATACTGCCACAAATGATGCCTAAATGACATAAATCTTAATCAGGTTGATTCATCTGTATCAGCTTGTAGCAAACTGGCATATGGAATATGTTCTATGTCAACCATATGATCATTATGTATTATTACACACAGTTTGTATATATTTAGCTTCACCAAACTGTTATATGCAGCCTTCTGCTGGCTGATATATAATGCCCCTGAATTTACAAATAATCTTAATCATACTGTATACTTTGTCTTCGCTGATATTTACATTTATGAAGAGCTTTCTCTCACGTTTATAATGTCCAAATGATAAAATTATTGTTTATTTTATTGTTACCTAATGGCATGAAGATTTTGCATGTAGACGTGTAACCAATCATATGCTGCATTATAATATTTTTTAATTGAAATAACACCTACTACTATCTTCCTAATCAGTTGTATTTGTAATATTTCTGTATACAGTTGGTCAACATTTTAATTTCTCTCTTATCTGACACTTGTGTAATCCTTGTGATAGTTCAAGTTAATTTTTCATTAGCTATAATATAGCAGTCCATTTTTCAAGAGTAGCATAGCAGTGTTGCCATTTTATCTGTGTTGACGATGCCTTAAAAGGTTTAGACACAAAACTGTAGGCAGGCTTCTGAACTTGTTTACCAAACAAGCACCATTCGCTGATGGTGTACTCAAACATGTCCAATTATCTTCAGAATAAATAGTAAGTGATGTACTGGGGAACCAGGGAATGCATGAATCTAGAAAAATTGTGGTTATGTTCGATGAGATTGTTGGGAAAGTCATTCATAGAAAAGTGAGGATAGCAAAATGGTAAATTATTAATACTAGAAAGAGAAAATTTCAAGTTGGAAAGACTGCATGCAATAGCAAGATGACAAAAGTATCATGAATCAATGATTACTTTTCCAATTCATTTAAAAAGTGTTGGAATTGATTTACAAAGTAAAGTCCTGACATTCCAATACTTTACTACTAGATTTATCACAATCGGTTAGTAGTGAGTTCTATCAACCAATCACTGCCGCCATTCAATATTGAGCAGAATCAGTCAATATTGATCACAGTTGGCAGTGGATGTACCTGCGTAGTCTGGCAGCATTTTTATTTCTCTTTTGTCTGACACTCTTTTGTAATCCTTGCGATAACAAGTTAATTATTTATTTGCTATAATGTAGTAACCTATTTTTCAAGAGTTGCATATTAGTATTACCATTTTATCTGTGCTGATGATGCCTTAAAACAGTGGTTCTCAACCGGTGGGGAATTCCCCCCAGGGGGGAATTTTAGGGTTTCCAGGGGGGGGAATGAAGACCATTTCAAGATCGCGTTAATACAAGAACCGATTACTTGATATTGTTTTTCCCTTCATACTTTACAGTTATGTACGTCTCATCCTTCTAAAGTTCATTTTATAAAGTAAGTAAACCCACAAATCATGTTTTATGTGGATGTCTAGACTTGTTTTAGTATATGCTATTAAATTTACCTTCCATTTTTACGTATACTGTGTAGGGGTGGGGAGATTTTTAGATAGGAAATATGAAAGGGGGGGGGAATGACGTTCTGAAAATACGGTGAACGGGGACACGGGCCAAATTTTTTTATAGGAAGAGGGGAAATGACGTTCTGAAAATATGGTGAAGGGGGGCACGGGCCAAAAAAGGTTGAGAACCACTGCCTTAAAAGCATGGTTTAGTCTCAAAACTGGAGGCAGGCTTCTGAACTTGTTTATGAAACAAACACCATTCACTGATCATGTACTCACTACATTATCTAAACATGTCCAGTTATCTTCAGAACAAAAAGTATGTGATGTACCGGGGAACGAGATGTTATCTGAAACAGAAGAATTCAGACAAATGATGGTTTTGTTGAGTATATGATGGGATTGTTTGGATAGAAGTGTGAAGAAAAAAAAAAAAGTAGAGGACTCATATTCATGCCAATGAGGTGTATTGGATATGGTGCAATCCCATAATTTAAAAACTAATTGGTGCTTTATGGGTGATATGATCAATCTGTAAAAGAAGTCCATGTAATTATTAAATTTTCTTATAGTAATAAATGATATGCAGTTATCTCTGAAGGAAAACTTTTAACTTACTAATCTGTTGACTCAAGGAGCATGCTTCTGTTTTTTGTGGTTGTAGAAATTGAATCTTTCTGGTAAAGTGGTCACAAATATACTTATGGTTGTCGGTGTCAGAGGTTTATACAAGACTGCAGCTTTGATAATCTCCTACACCAGTGGTTCTCAACCTTTTTTGGCCCATGCCCCCCTTCACCATATTTTCAGAATGTCATTTCCCCCCCCCCCCCCTTTCATATTTTTAAATCCCCCATCCCTACACAGTGTACGTAAAAATGGAAGATAAATTTAATAGCATATACCAAAACAAGTCTAGACATCCACATAAAACATGATTTGTGGGTCTACTTACTTTATAAAATGAATTTTAGAAGGATGAGACTACATAACTGTAAAGTATGAAGGGAAAAACAATATCAAGTAATCGGTTCTTGTACTAACGCAATCTTGAAATGGTCTTCATTCCCCCCCCCCCCCCCACTGGAAACCCTAAAATTCCCCCCTGGGGGGGGGGGGGGGAATTCCCCACCGGTTGAGAACCACTGTCCTACACCAAGTGATAGAAGAGAAGCAACAATGCCAGAAACGCTCTAGGAACATTGGTTGCATACATTTTCAAAGTGTGCCAGTCATGTGACTTATGTCATCAATATTAATATTTAGTGTTTTTCCGCGCTCAAACTTTATATTTGCAATTGTTACAGGAGGACTTATGTCCAGCTAACAATACAGTGATATCACTGACATAAACCAAAAAAAGAATTAACCCTCATTCGTTTTTAAATGTACTACTGTATTCATAGTGCTTGATAGATAGTTTCTTTTTTAAAGGCGCATGCATTAATGTTCAAAATTTTAACTCCTGATCTTTTTCAGTGCATCAATGCGAAGAAGCTCTTTAAGAGGTGACAAGAGCAACTTATTCAAGAAAGAAGCTCAAGAAGAGGCCTTGCATTTTGGTTTGAGGCTAATGCAGGATGAAGAACTTGCGGTAAATTGAGATCACTGTAGATAAAATAGACAAATACCAGCATGCAGCATTTAAGTCTAATTATAGATAGTGTGAATACCACTGACAGTTGCTCAATGGTAATAGGATATATGTAAAGGCACAGGACCCTTTGTCCTGTCTAGATATGTGTTGGGTATATGGTGCTAGCCCCATATTGTCTTAGAGCAATTGATACTTGATGGGTCATGTGGTCAGTTTCACGCCAGCTGTCTTTACTTCCCAGGACATTTTCTAGTACCCATTTGAGGTTAGGTCAGTCAGGGAGCCCAACATTGTAAAAAAATCCTGGCCTTGGTGGGGATTCAAACACTTGGCCACCGGGCAGGAAGGCTAGCGAGGCAGTGGGATGTTTTAATTTTTAGTTGCAGCTCCCTTACAGGACGTTGCAGCCAACACCAGCATTTTTCAGCTGTTGTTGATGTTCTTGGCAAGATTACACTCAGTAGCTTGCTGAGCGACCAGCTGATATACTCCGTAAGTAACCAATGCGACGTGATCCAATGCTGAATCTCATGCAGCTGTGTTCCTCACGTGGATATACAGGATTACGGAGAAAGTTGTTAACCCCTTCATCAGGGAAAACGGCAGTGGGATGTACTGTTCATTAAAATATCAGAACTTAGCCATTAATAACAGGAGATTTGAAAAAAGAAAGTTGTATATCATTTACAGGATGTTGCAATCAACACCAGAATTTTTGGCTGTTTGTGATTTCTTGGCTATTTTACATTCAGTAGTTTGCCATTGCTTTCTGAACGACTGGCACTCATATCATTGTATGAAAAGCAGCACAAGGCGGTATGCTTCCAAATCGCCCGCAGCTGTGTTGAACGCAGTATGCAAGATTACGAATTGTGTTTGTAACCCTTTTGTCACAGCAATAGTTTTTTTTTAAAATCAGTTTAGATGCAAACAAAATAGTCATTGAAAGCTTGCAACAGAAGAAAGAAAATCTGATAACATGGCATGGAACTTGAGAGTACTAAAATGTTATATAGAACCTGTCCTACTGTGTGGCTGTGAGTTTTGGAATGCGAGCAAACAAATTGAAAGCGCTTGAAGGCAGTGGATATGGTGTTCTTGTTCTGAGATAAATGATGCGAATACCTTGGACTGCCAGAGTAACTAACAACAAATGCCTGAAAAAAGCTAATGAAAGGAGAACATTATGTACAACTATATGATGATCTCAACAGTAGAGACACTGGCTATGGCCACCGACCAGTACAATCACTGCCCAGTACAATCACTGCCCAGAAGGAAAGCAATGGCAAATTACCTTCTGCAAGACTTGCCAAGAAACCCTAACAACAATTAAAGAGTGCATAAATGCCTTTGAATGTAAATGTTGTAGATGGGTTCTAAGAATATCTTGGATACAGAAAAGAACAAATGCATCCATATGACAAGATCTGAATATTGAAGAAAGTTGGCTACTAAAGACGATAAAACAATGAAAATTGAAATACCTTGGCCACTTGAAGCATCATGAAAATTTGGAGAGAACAATAATGGAGGGGTATATGCTCGGGAACAAGGGAAGAGGAAGGCCAAAGAGAAGATGGGTGCAAAATGTGGCAGATGATTTCCATATGATTGTATCGGAGTGAGACATTTTGCTTATGACCGGGAAGTTTTCCAGACAGTTGTTATGAGGTGAGGTTCTGAAAGGACATGTTACTGAATGATGAATGAATATGAACAAGAAAAACAATATTCTGTGGTCAATTAATAGAAGAGAGGCATTGGGAAACATTATGGTGACTGGAAACAATTAGAATTGGAGGCAGACTGAGAGAAATTATGCTTTACTGGCCTGAGACAGTGACATGGAGGAATATCATTAATAGAATTAATCCTGAACACCAGGACTGAGGTCTGTGAAAAGAAATGACTGTGTAACATTTGACAGGCCACATAATAATAAAGGCGTGAGGCACATGTGATATATGAATGTCTTTCAACTTTGAAATATGAGTATATCTTAGAGGATATATAGAAATATTTGTCTGCGTACAATCCTCAGATGGGTGGTAAACTAACTTTCTTGAAGAAACTAAGAATGTGGATGTTAAAATCTTAAAGGAAGCAACAGTTTTACAGTCTTTAGTGACTGATGTTTTCCTTTTCTTTTTCTTGCTGCATTTTCATACACTGTGTACATTTTAAGATGTGTTATTTTTATGTTTTTTGAAACAAAGTTATTAATATTACACCTGGTTGTGAATGGAATATGATAAAATTATAGTAAGTAAAGGATCTTTTCACATACCTTTTTCATTCACCTAGTTTGTGAATCAAATACTTAAAAATTTTAACCAGGATAAAGTGAAACAAATAACTTGATAAGTCCCTGCAGTGAATATTGACAGCCATGTGTGAAAACTTGGAAAAAGGGGGGGGGGGGGGGGGGGGGGGGGGGGGGGGGAATCAAACAAGTCCTGCTGTGGGTTTGTGAAGTGTTAGAACCACCACATGTAATAGGCCTGAGGCATGGAGGAGTATTTGGTCAATCTTTCTCTCACATAGTGAATGATGAGAGCTGACAATGAACCCTTGTCTGACAGCGCTCATGCCATTGTTAGCATAATGTTCTAACAGTTGCAACAACATGGCTGCTAACCCTTGATAGCATAATGTTCTAACAGTTGCAACAACATGGCTGCTAACCCTTGATCGCATAATGTTCTAACAGTTGCAACAACATGGCTGCTAACCCTTGATCGCATAATGTTCTAACAGTTGCAATAACATGGCTGCTAACCCTTGATATTATTTATTGGCTCTTGACACTTGTCTCCCATTGTGACTAGAGGGGTACTAAATTTGTTTTTATAGATGAGTAAATCACAATTAAGTTATCTTATTTCATCAGTGTAATGTTTACTAATTCTAAATCCAATTAACAAATATTAATTATCTTTAAGGTTTTGGATGAAGAGAAAGAAAACCTGCCAGCAACCAACCTTGATGATGTCACCATCTCATTTGATGATTCTGACAAATCATCTCTGCCAGTAAATCCTGCAGCAACGTTGGCCACATCCACAAAAAGATCTGATCAGAACTCTGTGAAAGTCAATGACACCAAGACTACAATATCCACTAATTTACCAGATACCAATAGAAACAAGAAACAAACTGCCTCAAACGCAAATTCCAAAGGAGCCAGCATCCAGATTAAAACTCCTACAACCGGGTCGCAAGGACTCGTGTCAAATGATACAACAAAACAACCCAGTGTTGTCAAAGAACCACCAAGCAACGAGCAAAAACAACATGATTCAGATGACCATTTTCAGAAGATGTTTCTTGAAAGAGTACCACAAATCAACAATCGCAGTTCAAGGGCGTCAGTAATATCAAATTCTTCAACTACACAGATATACCCACCGCCAATGATGGTGAAAGCAATGAATGGACTTAATAACAACAGTCCCTCCATCATTTCATCAACCCACTCAAAACCAGTTCCTAAAAATGTACCTCACTCCAGTTTCAGGGAGGGTCAGTTGAGGCGGTTTGTGGCGCCAGCAACTGCTCCTGCGGTTGGTGAGGATGATACTGATAAACAAAGCTGTTGTGTAATATTGTGATAGATTTACTGGTGATAATTCTGTCATAAGACGTTAACATATGGGTGTCGGAAAATAGATAACAAAGCAGTTTAGTAAAGAAAATGTTCAGTAGTTCTTTCACCATTATCAAATGAAAGTGAATTCAAGGGTTTTTCCACCTCGAGATTCATGTTTCATTTTTTTAAATTAAAATTCAGCCGTTATCTGAGAACCTGCTTCTCTTAGGTAGTAAGTGAGCAAGTTTGAAGTGCCTGCATGGCACAGGGGACACACACCTGCCTGTTTCCCCAACAGCAGCCTGCTCCACCCTCCAAGGCACTCCACTGCTTCTGGTCCAGCAAATCAAAATAAGGATACTAGTTTTGAAGTTAAACGTGCAGGACTGCCATGTTTTACTTTCTCATACACATTTTCGTCCTCACCCAAGGATAGAAGAGGAATGATAGGAAACCAGCTTTTCTAATTGTTGGAGCTGAAAATAATATATGCCGTTACACTTAAAAAAAGACATTGAGATATAAAACTGGGTAATTCCATCTTATAATATTGTGACCGAATGTATGCAAGGTCTTTACTTCTTTTGACACTAGGCGGTTATATATGTTTTAGAGTTGTACAGTTTTATCAGTGTAAAAATAAGTTGTGTATTTAAATATTTGAAATCTAATGAAGCTGACTATTTATCAAGATCATATAACCCAGAGACCCACTGTTCTCATGTATATCGTTGCTCAGTTCACCATTTTAAGCTTTAGGCAACAAGCATTGTTTGTGTATTCTCTCGCTTTCAATTCAAGCGTAGAACCTATATGTGCTACCACTTCTAGTGCACTGGACTGATTTGTGTGTGTGTGGATTAGCTTTCACTATTACTAGTGTTCCTTGCCATCAGGCAAACCCACTCCAACTTCAGAGGCACTTGTAATTTACATCTTCTAGTCAAGAATGAGAAGTCAAAGTCAACAGTATAGTTCAACTGACTGGTGTAGGTGTTGAACCACGGCATTAGCAAACTGGATGTTTAAGAACGAGTGCTCTTTATCCATTCAGCCTTGCTGATCTCATTTTAGACAATGTGTTTTACTTTGCAAACAGACCAACAAATTTGTCCTGTGTTTATTAATTCAGTGCAATGAATTTCTTGTAGCACTCTTTGTTCAAATACAAAAATTTGTAATCAGCTTGGAAATTAAGACTACATTTCTAATGAAAAGCTAGATTTGGCTCTAGAATTGCTGGGCACTGTGTAATTTATAATTGTTCACTTTGTACTTATTTATACATGGAGAACTTCCGGTCCCTAACATGGAGGATAGGTGGTTTAGCTGTTAAGGCCTCAGGAGTGTTTATGCTTGTGGCTACGGTTTGGTTATGCATTTTCCTCATGTTGGACTCATGGTGCATGGTTATGTCGCCCTACTACTTAGTTGAGTGCATGGAGCAACACTGTGAGCTTTGAATTGTGTGTGGAATGCTTTTACATCTGTTTGCGGTTGTTTTTAGCATGAACTGCATCTTCAGAAAAATGATGACTGGCCAGTCACTGAACTAACTGGGTTGCATCATGCAGTAATGTGTGGCTGCTGGTTTTCTAAAGACTGCCTCTTCCATCGATGATGAACTGTATATTTCATGGTGGACTGTGGTGTTGGCATTCTGGCAGCAGCATCATGCATAGTATACCTGTGCTGGTTGTTGGTTTGTCGAGACTCCTGTCTGTTCCACTTTTCCCATGGGGCAGTGAGGAGTATTTGGTGTGATATTGACTGGCACAGGAACTGAGCATAATGGGGCAACTCTTTGCCGTGAAGTTGGAACCGCAACTAACTGACTAACTAACTAATACATGGAAGGAAACTGACTACAGCAGGAATTAGGTAATAGGAATGGTAAACAGAGTAGGTTATGATCCTTCATAATTGACTGATAGATTAACTAGAATTAATATCTCTGCACTCAGGACACGCTTACCTTGCCCTGTCCCTCTCAGTAGATGTCATTTCTCTGTCTCTAATGGGAGTGTAGGAATTAATCCCATAATGCTCTGATTATTAGTGAGCATCTGTTATCCCCACATGTGATCAATCTGCCTGTGATTGTACCACCTGTGTTATCCAGCTGCTGCCACAACTGATGCCAATTGAATTTTTCCAG
Organism: Cepaea nemoralis; assembly: GCA_014155875.1. Lineage (NCBI taxonomy): Eukaryota > Metazoa > Mollusca > Gastropoda > Stylommatophora > Helicidae > Cepaea > Cepaea nemoralis. The sequence goes on along the minus strand of JACEFZ010017471.1, from coordinate 63,673 downwards.
CGTTAGGTTGATTCAACATCTGTATCAGATTTGCCAAAGGCGTACTTCAGATGTTTTGGGACAAGAGAGGCTGTTTTCATAAAAGTAAATAGCAGAAAAGAAATGCAAAATCATTACCATACAAATGCAAACCACATGTTCATGAACATAATACATAAATTGTACAGCTTTACATTTTTGATTGCTTAGGACCTTGTGTTCTGTCCTTTTTGTTTAGGTGGCATCTGTTTTGTCTACTAACTTTGCTTTACTTCAGTACTAAATTAAGAACAGTTTTGTCTTGAAATATTTGGTGTATATCTTCATTGTCACTTCGTGATCGTAACCCATTCTCTTGAATTATTCTCCATTATTTATTTAAGGCATGGGACAGACATTTTATGTGGACTATAATAGTTTCCATGGGTACAATTTACTTTGACTATATGCCAGAAGTATCAGTAAACTAATTCACATAGCAATGACAATAAAACACATGATCATCCATAAATACTGAAGTATAAAGGAAACTATTGTAAATGTGACAGTGATAACACAAAGCCTGTATGGAGTTTTGATATCAAAGTATAATTTTAATATTAAAAGTTAAAAGATGAAATAAATTTCATTCTTCTAGTGTCTGTCGAGTCACAAATCTCTAAATACTTTGCTTTCTAATTAGTTTAAAATTTACAGACCCCGTTTTCAAGCCATGAGTCATATTGAAAATTTGGTGCTAGGTCCACATTTGTAGAATAGTTTAGTGCAGAATATTATTGTCGTTGCATTCCAGACATGTCCATAGCCATGTTCTCCTGGGTAGTAAATGTTAGCAGTATCATTATGTAGATCCTGTGCAGAACATCGCTTTCATCACAGCCTGCTGAAAAGATTCACTATCCTTTGCCAGTTCCAGTCTTATGTATGTGTATTGTCATGCCTAAATGTTTCTTCAATGTTTGTATCCATCTTCATGCTGCTTAACCACTGACCCTTCTTCCAGGAACCATGCCTTCCATCACTGTTCTCTTTAAACCACCGTGATATGGCCATAATATTTCAGTTTCTGAGACATGCTGTTTATGAGCCCATTTCCTTGGTTGTTCAGATCTTGTAGATTGTCAGTCATTTTCTTCTTCATGTAGAATGTCAGTAATATTCTTCTTCTTGGTTCACGCTATTAATGAAGACCTTGACCTCTCCATCTAGTGCCACAGGGTGCCAACCCTTACAGCTCTTGTTGAACTGTATGATGACAGAAAAAAAAACATGTCTTTAAATGTTGAGTGTTCATTCTTACTGAAGCTCAGTATTTGCGAGCTCACATACTCCATGGGTGATGTGGTACGACCTTTAATGTTACACAAAATTTCTCCAAACCCATTTTGTCAGGTTGGGTTGACTCTTGGAGCCACGTGGTCAGTTTTAAAAATCTCTGCATTAGGATCATTTGAAAATAGAACTACTGGGCCAGCAGAGATTGCACTCGCCACTCCACTATTACAACTCATATGCTCTAAAATGCAGCTTATGAATTCTTTCATCTTGCATTGCCTCAGGACAATTATGTGAAATATCTTTCTTTCATTGTCTTCCATTAGTTTCAATGATTTTTAGCTTTTCTCTTCTACTAACATGAGGTGTCTGTAATGTCTCTTTGATTCCCTGGCCAGCTTGTTTAATACTTTCCAACTTCTAGCTTTCTTAGAATCCACCAATTCTGAACACTTTTCAGTAAAAATATATTACTTTGGCCAAAGATTGTTTCCCTGTTTACTATCTATGTTGTCATTCTACAAAAAGAGCTGTTAGGTTTGTGGTCCTTATTGGGGAAAAAATGCAGATTAAATCATGTGGGGTTCTTGCATAAAGTCTGGATATTTCTAGTCATCCTTGTTGCAAAAGTCCTTGAACTAATTCATCATAACTTTGGGCAGAGCGTGTGGAGATTGGAATAAGAGTTTGGCTTAGCTGGAAGTACAATAGGTTATATATGAAAATACAGGTAGATGTGACACAATAGCATATATAAATGGTGGTAGAGATGATGCAATAGTATATATAAATGGTGGTAGAGATGATGCAATAGCATATATAAATGGTGGTAGAGATGATGCAATAGCATATATATGGTGGTAGAGATGATGCAATAGTATATATAAATGGAGGTAGAGATGATGCAATAGCATATATAAATGGTGGTAGAGATGATGCAATAGCATATATAAATGGTGGTAGAGATGATGCAATAGTATATATAAATGGTGGTAGAGATGATGCAATAGCATATATAAATGGTGGTAGAGATGATGCAATAGTATATATAAATGGTGGTAGAGATGATGCAATAGTATATATAAATGGTGGTAGAGATGATGCAATAGTATATATAAATGGTGGTAGAGATGATGCAATAGTATATATAAATGGTGGTAGAGATGATGCAATAGTATATATAAATGGTGGTAGAGATGATGCAATAGTATATATAAATGGTGATAGAGATGATGCAATAGTATATATAAATGGTGGTAGAGATGATGCAATAGTATATATGAATGGTGGTAGAGATGATGCAATAGTATATATAAATGGTGGTAGAGATGATGCAATAGTATATATAAATGGTGGTAGAGATGATGCAATAGTATATATAAATGGTGGTAGAGATGATGCAATAGTATATATAAATGGTGGTAGAGATGATGCAATAGTATATATAAATGGTGGTAGAGATGATGCAATAGTATATATAAATGGTGGTAGAGATGATGCAATAGCATATATAAATGGTGGTAGAGATGATGCAATAGCATATATAAATGGTGGTAGAGATGATGCAATAGTATATATAAATGGTGGTAGAGATGATGCAATAGCATATATAAATGGTGGTAGAGATGATGCAATAGCATATATAAATGGTGGTAGAGATGATGCAATAGTATATATAAATGGTGGTAGAGATGATGCAATAGTATATATAAATGGTGGTAGAGATGATGCAATAGTATATATAAATGGTGGTAGAGATGATGCAATAGTATATATAAATGGTGGTAGAGATGATGCAATAGTATATATAAATGGTGGTAGAGATGATGCAATAGTATATATAAATGGTGGTAGAGATGATGCAATAGTATATATAAATGGTGGTAGAGATGATGCAATAGCATATATAAATGGTGAGCAAGATGATGCAGTAGCATATACAAATGGTTCTATGCAACATGGAGAGAAATCTGGCTTGGGATTCTTAGCAAGAATCAAGAGGAAGGTCATTGCTAAGGAAAATGTGGAACCTATAAATCCATCACCTTGAGTATGAGGATGGAGGTGACTGCGATCACTGAAAATTTGAAGTGGCTGGTAGGTACTTGAGTCACCAAAGCAATCATCGTGCCTGATTCTCAGTCCATGTCATGTAAAGTTTGGATGTGGCATGAGTGGTACCCAGTGTAGATAACTCTCTCTTGCAGGGACTTACATAAATGTACTGTCCAGGACATGCTAGAGTGCGAGATAACAAACGTGTGGATCAGTTGGCTGCAATATTGCCAGCAATTTGAACTCTCATGGACAAGACAGACATACTGAAGACTATGAACAACTAATAGTTGAAGACACAGTAATAGATGAAACAATATATTTAATAATTCTTGAATTGAGTTATGTGTGGGTCTAGTAAGGAGATGTGAGAGAACGAAGGTGACATGTTTACAACCAGTGGGTCAGTGTGAAATGATAAACATCTACACCTTGTGAGATTTGCTGCGGGAGGCAGAGTTTCTGTGATTTCACCCGAAATGTTATTATGTCAATTCATTAATCAATCAATTCATTCATTGAAGCAGATTTCAGTTGATTCTACTCAGAACAATGACTTCTGTCTGTAATCAGCCAATCAGTCAAGTGCCTTCTGCACAAAGAAAATTGGTTGCAATGTCTGTTTACAGAATCTTCATCAAAATAATGTGTCTTTCCCGTACCCTGAGGAAGAATGTCAGAGAGGGAAAGATTAGTCTAGCCTATGTTGCCACTTTCCATGGTATATCACTCCTGCACTCTGAAATATTTATATAACTTCTTGAAAGTCATTGCTAATCTGTGACTCCTTTGCAATGTCACTTCTTCATTTTGTCGCACGTGTCACTCATTTTCTGTGCTATTTCTCCATCTGGTCACATCTTGTATACTAACCATGTAATTAATTTTACAGTATCAATGGCAAATATTTATTTAAAGTATTTTCAGTATTGTATGGTACACACTATTTTCTTGATTTATTCTTTTGTTTCCTCCTTTGGTGCTTCCTTTTTTTTATTATCTGTGCTCCCTTACCACATATCCTCAATGTGCATACAAGGATGTTTCTGAATCTGTGCAGTTAATTCACAATATATATTTACTGTACACTTGGAAGTTTTTTGATGCTTTGGTGTCACTTTTACTGTGCTGTAAAATATCAGAACAGTTGTTACTTAAACATATCACATCACTGATGTAACAAAGTAACATTTACAATTTAGCTGTTATCATTTTTGTATCTGTTTGTTAAGTTTAAATATGTCTCAAATACATTTTTTTTTAATCACAGAAGTAACAAACAAACAAAATTATACACATTACACATTTAAAAAAAAATTAAGAATCATGGGGAGAAACCATTTTCAATATTGACAGAATGTAGCAGAAGCCAACTCTCCTACAATTACTGCTGCTTTATTGAAGGGAGCAGGTGGGGGTCTCTTGCCTATTGAATGTCATGAAACATGTTCCATTCAGAATGATAATAATGGGAAATGATTGAAAATGAGATCACCTTTATTAATGTTGACTGCATGCTAGCAGCAAAAGACAGTTATCTATTAACCCTGACAGTAACATAATTTTAAGGTTACTTGCTTAAAGGGGTCATTTGTCAGGTATGAAATATACTCACTAATAAAAATCTGTCAATTGTAGTGAGAGAAAGAGTGTTGGAATGCTATGTAGCATGTAGCATCTGTCAATTGTAGTGAGAGACAGCGTGTTGGAATTCTATGTAGCACTTATACTGTTATATGCCTGTCAAACATGGACAATAAGCAGACAAGCTAATAAACATCTCATGTTTATTATTTTTCATCAAGGTACTTTTGTTTGTTTTGTCCCTGCAAATTTTACATTCAAACATTGGATATGCTATATGTAACTTAGTTGTTTTCCCACTAATTTACCTTTGTCTTTTCTCTGCGATGTATATACATTCTCAGTTGGTGTTTTTTTCCCATTACTATTATGAAACTCCTTGCCATTTGTGTTTAGACTATAATTAATATGAATATATCTTAATTTCTTTTGTATATAATTGTGTATTTGTCGTGTCTTTGCATGATCCCAACTGACCTAATTTGTTAATTTCATATTACTACAGCCTGCTGCCATTAATATCTTTCCATTTTACATAATAGATTTTTAGATTGGTGGCTCCATGCCACTTTTGTTGAAAATTGTTTTCAACATAGACAGATTGTATATAAAATTTAAGTATTTCTAAGAAATGTAAATTGTTATGCAAATATGTACATTATATACGCAGTATTTTTATCGTTAATGGAACATTAATTGTCATACATTTCATATCATGAACAATTTTAATTTATACAATGATTGCTGTGTAATGAAAATTTATGTTATTTTTATGAATTCACATTGACCAAAGTGTTTCAGTGATAACTCAGTATCTGGCCAGGATAACTTAATTTTGTGATTGAAATTTCATAGAAACAAATACATGTTATGCCATACAGGCAACAAACACATTGTGGAAATTTTAAGCTGTGATAAAACTATTTAGGTAAAAACAGACTTCGGGAATCTTTTGGTGAAGATTGTCTCAGTGATATTTACTTGCTAGGGGAATAGTTGATACATGTTATTATCAAATAATCTGTAAGTTAATGTGTGTCAACCTGCATGCAACTTATGAATTTGTCTAATTATGCCCCAACGATGTTGCTGTCTTCTGCTGTTATATCTGACTGAAGAAATAAGTGCCTGCATGATTGGCTAATGAATGTGTTTCTTGACCAATAGCTTGCTGGAAAGGAGAGTTATTATTTGAAATGTGTGTTATGCAGAAAGTGAACAGAAATGTCACGTTTAGTTATGGAGTCTTGCAGCACTGGATTTAACAGGTAATTTTTACATTAGCTGCTATTCTGTCAAAGTTCTACAAATTAGAACACCTACCCACTAAAGAGCATTAATAAATGATCACAACACCAGAAAACATAGTCAAGTAGTTTCTCAAACATGTTCTTTCCTGTGACAACATTTGGATGTGAGTCATGGACCATTTTGCAACAACTAAAGAAGAAAGTCTGGGCTTTAAATTCAAATGCTATAGAAAAGTTCATAGAATATCTTGGATCAAAAAGAAGAAAAAATAATGACATTCTACAAGATGTGAACATCGAAGAAAACTGGCTCATCAACAGCTTCATGACTGGGAACCGGAATACTTTAGTCATATAAAACATCACAGTGGCTTGGAGAGAACAGTCATGGAAGGCATGGTTCCTGGCAGACGAGACAGGGTTCGACCAGCTCAAAGTTGAAGTTGATATGTAAGGTAAGGAGAAACCGCCACATTAATTTCCCATAAATACACTTGTGAGCAGTCACAAAGCTAACTACATGATGGAGTATGAACACGTCATGCTGAATCATCGGGCTTGACATAATTGTCTGTTCTGTTGGGGTAAAGCGTGAACATACCCTACACTTGAAATGCAGGAACCCAAACATAGGGGAAATGTGAAATTGAGTATTTGTGATAACACATTTTACTTTGCCAACTATTGTTTATAACATCACACTTTTTCAGTATTATACTTTGGAGAAAATGCCATTTGCTTTTATTATACTTTGAGACTTCTACAGTGAAAAACTCTTCCAGTTTCCAGATTTGAGAAATGATGTATAGAAAACATAATCTTTCAAATATTACACTTGGCAAGGTAATTTATAAATAATCATATTCTTCCAATATTATAATTTGAGGAGTAGTGTGTGAAAATTGTATTCCCTATAATGAACAAAATGAATTTAGTCAATTAACTTATTTTTCTCTTCTAAGTACTATTCAGAACTATTGCTTTGATTCTCCTACACAGATTCATACATTTATATGTATGTACGGTCATGAGTAGTAAGTAAAGGTATATAATGTATGTATTAATCTGCAACATAAAACACAGAATGAAAAAAAAACATTGATGATGATTAATAAAGGGCATTTCAATGGTCTTTCATGACAGGGGACCTCGTGGCACTTAGTTAAAGATGATGTGAATAAAGAATTATCTGTTTCTGAAATCTGTTTAATACAAGTTGAAGGTTGTGGACCAAGGAGAAGAAAATTGGGGCTTTTGAGGTTAAATGTTATAGACAAGTTCTTAGAAGGTCATGAACCAAGAAAAAAAAACGCATATTCTGCAAGATCTGAACATTACAAAAAACTGGTTTTTAAACAGTATCATGTCTCAGAAACTTAAATAATTTTGCCATTTCAAACGTCACGAGGGTTCGATACCCGGCTCGCCATTCACTAGGGGAGGGAAAGACTGACTGCCTGTTCCTCCTTGCACCCAGACCTGAACAATTGTGATGGTCCTAGCACTTCACATAGCCACAGCAGGTGGCTGCTAGTGGGCTTGTTGTTGTTTGATATTAAATATTACAGTGGTTTGGATGGTGATCGCTTTTGTTAACTTTAAAGGTGGTCCGTACGTTACTGACCACATCACCAATTGAGTATGTGAGCTCGCAAATACTGAACCTCAGTAAGAATGAACACTCCACATTTAGAGAAAATTTTCTGTCATCAACAGTTCAACAAGAGGTGTAAGGGACGGCACCCTTGGCATTAAATGCAAAGGTCAAGGTCCTCATTAATAGCGTGAATCAAGAAGAAGAAAACTACCGACATTCTTCAAGATCTGAACATCCAAGGAAATGGGCTCAAACACAGCATGTCTCAGAAACTGAAATGTCATGGCCACATCACAGTAGTTTGGAAACAACAATGATGGAAGGCATGGTCACTGTAAGAAGAGGCGAGGGTCAACCAGTGCAAAGATGGACACTGGATATTGCAAACACCCTGGGCATGGGGCTGCCTAGGCAGGAGAAATATTGTGTATCACAATAAAGCTTTCTAAATTAAGAATTCTGCCCACCCTAACATATCTCATGCCCAAACTGATGGGAGGGGCCTTGGAGATATTAGAACAAGAATTGCTATGGCAAAGGTAGCCTTTTGTAAGATAGAAAACATACTAACCAATAAAAATATACCAATTGCAACGAGGAAAAGAGTGTTGAAGTGCTACATAGAACCCATACTTTTGTATGGAAGTGAAATGTGGACAATGAGTAGACAAGCTGAAAAATATTTAATGACAATGGAAATGTAGTTTCTGAGGTAAATGCAAAGAATACCATGGACAAACAGAAAAATAAGTAAGCAAGTCCTGCAAGTAGGAAATGAACACCATAAACTAATTGGAAAAAAATTAGACTCAGACAGCCAAAATGTTTTGGTCACGTTATGAGAAGAAATAAACTAGAGAACTTGGTGACAGCTGGCAGGATTGAGGGAAAAAGAACAAGAGGAAGGCAGAGAAGTAAATACCTGGATAGCTTGGCCATGCGGCATGGTCAAGACAAGAACACAGACCTGATCCACCACTGTTGTGATCTTGTGAGATGGCGAAACATGACTGCCTTCTTGTCGGCTTGGCACATGATGATGATCAGATTTCATCAAGATCTTTTCAGCCTCATAAAAACATCATGTGCCCCGCCTAATGACAGAGATGCTGATGTCTCTCCACAGATCACGGTCCTTAGTGTTCTGGAATCAATTCTACTGCCAATATTCCCAGCATCTAAGATCATTAAAGCAGGCATACTAGTTAAGCTGATAGGGAGCTGCGCTGATAATGTCACAAGCATGGTTGGACATGGGTTATACACCTGGACTCATCACCTGCTAAAGTGAGGGACAGACTGGCCACCTATTCCTCCTTGAATTCAAGCCTACAAAATGTGATGGTGTTATCACATCACAGGCCCATTGGGGGAATTGGGGACAAAAAGAGAAAAAGGAATCAAATACTAAACAAGGTTGATATCGTCAGTAATATAGGGTGTATTTTTAATGACTGAGGTTTTTAAAAATATTGCCAGTCCAAGTTTTATATATCTCTGTGGAGTTCATGCAGCATAGAAGGTAAATACAAAACTTGGACCGGCAATATTTTCAAAAACCCCATAGTCATTAGAAATACACCCTATATGTCAGCCACTATCACATACCCTTAGGAAACAATCAGTGTCAATTTTACAGGTCATGGTTGACCTCCGGGCAGGACTGGTTGGGAAGGAAATGGAATTATACTAATGTGAATTCAATCATGGGCCACTGTGTTGACAAATTAGAGAACTATTGCCTGTGTTACCACTGCCTTAGTATATTGTAATAACATACGGTATATTGCAATGTTAAATTATATTGATGTTATGTGAAATTGTTATATATAGTGTTATTTCTATTGGAGGTTTCATACCTTGAGGCTTCATACCTTGCAGTGTACTCTTCAGTGAATATTTGTAGATATGAAACAGATAGTCTTTAGTCTTGGTTCCAACTTCACAGCAAAGGGTCACCCCATAATGCTCCTTTCCTGTGCCAGTGAATATCACATAAAACACTCCTCACTGTCCATGAGAAAAAATGAAACAGACAGCATGCACAGACATACGTGCATAAGGCCACAGCCAGAATGCCAACAAAACAGTCTGACACTAAAATTACAGTTCATCATCGTTGGAAGCAGCAGTCACCAGAAAACCAGCAGATGCACACACATTTCTGCATAAGGTAAAACCAGTTAGTTCAGTAAATGGCTGGGTACTTTTTTTTAAAATTCACTGTAAACAAAAAAAGCATCCCTTACAGGGACTGTTGTCGGATTTTTAGGCCCGTAGGGCTCTCACTGTTGTCGGAGTACTCTGACAACAGTGAGGGCCCAACAGGACCGAAAACTAACAATATATCCATCGATCAGTCCAGCAGTCCACCAAAATTTAACCAGAAGTGATTGCTGGACCGTTGCAAATGAGATTCTGTAAGGGATGCTTTTTTGTTTGGGGTGAATTAAAAATAAAGTACCAACGGCTGTCCACCATTTTTTAAACAGATCGTATCTTTGATCGTAATCACTTAAAACCCTTTGAAAATAGGGTGTTTAGACAAATGTTTAAGCCATGTCAAGACTGGTTATGCCAGTGCAGTAAGGATATGAAGACGCGTAACTGCAGCACTAATCCACACACTTAAATGTTATGTACATGGCATCCAACAGATTAAGATTGCTATGCTATTTTGAAAGAAAAGTAAAAAGACAGAGAAATCATATTCTGAGCACATTCAAAGTACAGGACCAAAGGAGCATCCAACAAAAGAAGGGGAAGGGATGGTGTGAAATTAACTCTATAAGGACTGAATATTGAGGACTAAGAAAAGACTATAGGCATAGAGAGGCATGGAATAAACCTCTAGTAGAAGAGTCTTTTGCACTATATTGAAACATTAGAACATTGAAATAAATTAGATTTTTGATATGAATGGAATTGAATATAACAAAAGAATTGCAGAGGCAATGATAAACAAATTAGTTGACAGCGTGATAAATCAACAATGTTGATAAATCAACAATGTTTGGGAAAGAAGAACTGCAGAAAGCTAGACATGAGTGGACAGACAGTAGCTCCATGATTTGTAAAGTTGCAAATATCCCTGCTGTAGTCAGAAGAATGCAGGTCTCCGTGGCAAAGGCGTTACGGCGCGGTTCATAATTCCACTTACCTGCGTTCGAAACACAGCTGTGTCCGATTTGGCAGAAGACTGTGTTGCACTGGGCTTTAACGTGTTGGCATGAGAGCCAGTCGTTCAGAAAGCAATGGCAAACTACTGAAGGTAAACTTGCCAAGACATCAACAACAGTGGTGCTGGTGTTGATAGCGATGTCCTGTAAATAGGATATGCACACAAAATATGTCAGAAGAATAATGCAGACATGTAGGTATGTGTCCAGTTCTACTTGGCTGTCCAACACTTAAGTTAATGTCACTTGAAACAGAAAAAGGAAGCACTAAAAAATGCCCTTGACAGATAATTTTCAGAAATAAATGGGAAAAATTTGTGCTGAAACTGAAATCCTGGCATGAGGGGGTTTGAATGAAACAGGAAATCAATTTTAAGACTCAGAAAGTCTCTTAGTGTTCTCTTCTCAGGCGAACATCACCTAGAAGTGGTTGGTTCTGTTACTCCCAGAAATCTGGAGGATGGTTGGGTTTAAACCTCAGCAGGTTGCCAGTTGGGACAACAAATTAAATTCACAATCACATATTTCCTGCCAACAGAAAGCAGTTACTTATGAATTCAAAGTATGTCAGCTAAGTATACTCATATAACAATGCACAGCATAGTAACAACAGCACACAGATGTGTACACAACTACCTGATGGATCTTGTCTCAGATATTTTATAACCAAGAAAACAGAATTTGAAGTAAGGCCATGGACACAGAAGAAGAAGAAGCTGTTAAGAAACAGACACACGTAGAAACAAGTCATACGAAGTGCAGTAGTTATGGCATTCTATTAGTTATTACTAGTAAATATCTGGATGACATGGTCAAGACAAGAAGATAGAGCTCATCCACAACTCTGGTGAAACATGACTACTCAAGCTTATCAGCATAGCACATGATGATGATTAGTTGCTTGGTTTGGATAGAAGGCATTATGAGTAATAGGAACCTATGCCTAAGCTTGCTTTAAATGCAGTATATGCTTGACATGTTCGTCCTAGACTTGATACTTGGTCAGAGGATCTCTGCGACAGAGTGTTAAACCCCTACCTCATGCTCTTGAGGCCATGGGTTTGTTTTTGAACTGTAGTGGTCAGACCATGAGTGCAGTTTTCATGAAAAGCCCCGGGAGTCATCACTGGAATTGCAGAGGTCTTACTTTGTGCAATGCTCACAGCTGGCAGTATATTATTCCACAGAAAGAGACGGGGGTAGATGGGTACAATGAAGTTAGAACCCCTCGTTTTTAATCTTGTCATTACTTGGTCTTCGAGTACAGTAATGTCGTCCATATTGTTTCACTGTTGTAACAGAGATTTCTGCTGGCACTGCATGTAAACAGAGAAGCATGTATGTGACTTATGCATTGCTGCCTTGAAGAAACTTGTATTTTTTCAGATATATTAATATAAAATCATGCTATGTTGTTGGAGCTAGAATATTTACAGATATGATACCACAGTTGGACATTTGTTGGTTATACTGTAAAGACATTTGTCTTTGCCCCCTGCATACTTTTGTTGCAAATGTCAAATGTTGTTTAATTGAAAAAGACAACATTAGAAGTCACTGTTACTTGATTATTTATGGTATATTTGAATTTACTATTATTTATTGTTTTGTTGTTGTTGTTGTTGTTGGTCTTTTCACATTTGTACTGCTTGTTTTAAAGGTACACAAAACAGCTGTTACATCATATTTTTTCCATTTAAACATTGACTGAGTTTTTACACTGTCCCTTCTTTTATACATCTGCCAATTGCAATATGACAAATCGGCTCTTCTAAGTTATGTCATAATTATATGCCATGAGCAGATTACTTTCTTCCATTTTTTCTATCCTGATTTATGAATTATTATGAGAATTTCTTCCTCTTTACTTCTTCCATTTATTTCATTGTTAGCAAAATGTGCAAAGTTTTCTGCCAATGTTTTTCTTGTTCATTCTGTGTCTGCATCTGTTGCAGATTATTACAGACATGTTTTACCTCATCTTATATTTGTCTGAATCAGTGTACTTTTCTTCTGTTTCATGCAGTTTTATTTGAGAAATGACATTCTGTCTTTGCTTCAAGTTCACACATACTTCCTTTATCGTTGACACATTCCTTGCCCGGTGATTCTGCCTTTTTTATTGTAAAGGCCAGTGTGAATTATGAACTTGTTTGTTTTTGTTTTTGTCTGTTTGCATTCATTATCTAGTATGTTTTAATTAATTTCATGTCACTGACACTCCAGATGTCAACTTTTGGTTACAAAAGAGTCACAACAGGAATTTATTTTCAACATTTCAGTTCACTAGAGCGACCAAGCTGGGAATAAAGAAATAAGAAATGAGGCTTTGAAAAATAGTCTATGCAAACTAAAGATCATTCTTGGCCCACTCCCTGGCAGTCTCCATGGTGAAGTGGTTAAGCCACTTGCCTTGTGTTCTGAAGATTCTGGGTTTGATTTCAGACTCTTATCATTCCGTTTACAAGTGTAGTTTTCTCAGAGACTCCTGGGGGTCATTACTGGAGCTATAGAGTTTGTGCTTTGTGCAACGCTTTTTGGCAGGCCGCCTAGCGGAAAGAGGCTGAGCCATATGGGTTAAAACACAGTGCAGTGAAGTCTATCCTCTCGCCCTGAAATTCCTTTAAATTCTGTACCCACATTATTACCAGCTGAATTAATTAGGGCATTAATAATAGATTGTAGATTACATAGGGCATTAATATTAGATTGTAGATCAAATAGGGCATTAATAATAGATTGTAGATTAAATAGAGCATTAATGATACTGTAGATTAAATAGGGCATTAATGATAGATTGTAGATTAAATAAGGCATTAATAATAGATTGTAGATTTAATCAATCAATCAATCATGTGCCATGCCGGAAATTAATAATTGATTGTAGATTAAATAGAGCATTAATGATAGATTGTAGATTAAATAAGGCATTAATAATAGATTGTAGATTAAATATGGCATTAATAATAGATTGTAGATTTAATAGGGCATTAATAATTGATTGTAGATTAAATAGGACATTAATGATAGATTGTAGATTAAATAAGGCATTAATAATAGATTGTAGATTAAATAAGGCATTAATAATAGATTGTAAATTACTCTGTGCCCAGCAAATGTCTAATCGAACACATGATTAACCAAATGTTCGTAGTGCTCCTCTTTTTCTGTTGCTGCTGCCTTTCATTTCCCAGTGGACCATAGGCTCTCAGCCAGCTCATGCCAAGTCCTCTGTAGACTTGTTCATGACTGCTTGGACCTCACATTTTTCAAAGGGATGAGTTAGCCCATCTCACACAAACCTCCTTCGGCACCTCTCATGACATGCAAGATAGGTTACAGTCTTACTCATCTTTGCTTTCCTGATGGGCCCTGGTGACACATAGCCATTTAGTAGTACTTATCTCATGAAAATTTAACTTATTTTTGCTATTGCTTTGTTCTGTATAAAGTGTTCATGGCTTTGGTGGAAGTAGCAATTTCTCAATGTCTGCGTGGGCTGGACACTCACAGTAGTGATATTTTACTCTCAGGAGAATGTGTACTAAATGGGTGCTCTGGAAGCCTGCTCATGTCTGTCCTGGTCCATGTTAAGTGATCTATGTTGTGTCTGAAGTCAGAAAATCTTGTTCTTGTCCTTTGTTGACCTGGTTACTGCTGTCTTGGAGGTCAGGACTGGCATGCTTTTTGTTACCTTTCGGCCAATGTCCCCAGTGGTAACTGATCAGCATGTGGTCGTTTGCTGGACACATAATAGTGCGAGTTTCAAGAGATGTATATCAAACAAAAATATCTAGGGCACATATTATGGACAACTGTTTGTTAGTCTGTGTGAAATCATTACCACAAATAGATGCATGACACAGAACGTTTCCTGTTATCTTATTGTGGTTTTATTCCAAACAGCAGAAGTGTGATAATATATAAGTATACAAGGTGTATTTTTAATGATTGTACATTATTTGAAAATATTGCCAGTCCAAGTTTCGTAGTCGTTGCCTATTATGTTGCATGAACTTTACAGAGGGTGAATACAAAACTTGGACCAGCAATATTTTCAAACACTGCACAGCCATTAAAAATACACCCTATATAAATAAGTTCAGGACCTTTTTATGTACAATAAAACACATTGGGCATATGGTTCAAGAGCCATATTTGTATAGACAAGGCAGTAGCTGGTGGGTGGTGGGGTCAGTGTCCTGCGGGCCGTCTTTACTTCTCCCGACATTTCCTGGTATCCACTTGAGACTGGGCTGACCTGGGAGACCAAGTCAGTTTTTTACAATCCTGCCTAATGACCATCAGGCCAACAGGTAAATATCTAGCCACTGCAGCTCCCAACAGTTGTGTAGCCACTGTAACTCCTGACAGTTGTGTAACCCTAAAAGTTGTGTAGCCACTGTAGCTTTCAATAAGTGTGTAGCCTGACAGATGTGTAGCCTGACAGTTGTGTAACCACTACAGCTCCTGACAGTGTAACCCTAAAAGTTGTGTAGCCACTGTAGCTTTCAATAAGTGTGTAGCCTGACAGTTGTGTAGCTCCCGATATTTGTGTAGCCACTGCAGCTCTCAACAGTTGTGTAGCCACTTTAAAAATAATTGTTGAATGTAAGTATATTTATTATTCTGTGTCCAGTATTTTATAATTATGTGAGTATATAAAAAAGATGTGTAGTATTTTATAATTATGTGAGTATATTTTAAAAAATTAGTTGTATTTTATATTGATGTGAGTATATAAATAAAAATTGTAGTATTTTATAATTATGTGAGTATATAAAAAAGATGTGTAGTATTGTATAATTATGTGAGTATATTTTTAAAAAAATAAGTTGTATTTTATAATGATGTGAGTATATAAATAAAAATTGTAGTATTTTATAATTATGTGAGTATATAAAAACAATTTGTCCCAGTTTTCTGTTATGAATGCATGGATGAATAGGCGGTCATTTTTACCCTTACTTAGCAGGTAACAAGCCCATGCATTTTACTGTGCTTACGGCATTATCAGCAGTCCCTATCGATTTTGTTTACACACCCACTTATGTGAGTATATGCAAGCAGCTTATTGTAATCTCTGTAATATGATTTGGGACTGGACAGTTTTTGTGCATATGGACACCTGAGTCTAGTTTAATATTGTTCTATAGGGGACAATATTCTTGGCAAAGTTTCCTATAAACGATCTACAAATACAGAAGTGTTTCAAAAACTGATTGAATGAAACATTACTGATGAAACATTACTGAATGAGATTAAGGGCAAAGCACTTCGGGCAAATGAGGAGGCAGCTTCTTGTTAACCCTTTCTGGCCTAGGTAGTTATTACTTTAATGCTTTCTTTCCCAAGAATGTGTTACTTTACAGTAATAAACATTTGTGTTCACAGATTTTACAAATACAGTGACAAAAGGAGGTAATTGCAGTCACATTTGGGATGAATGGGGTAATGTAACAACTTAATGGAGTAGAAAGAATTTTAAAAAGCACATAACCAGTCAACCTGTGGTGAGGTGCTGGCTATGGATGAGTTAACGGATATGCTGGAGAGGAAGTGAACATAAGAAAGACAATCAAATGATGACCTGGAAGAAGTATGTGTGATTGCACCATATAGATGCAAGACTCACCTAGAGACTCGTTCAGCTGACTTTCAGTGTGAAGATGGCACTTAATGATGATTTAGGCAGTTGCTTAGAAATATGAATCTTAATTATTTTTCTGAAAACATCATAGACATGGTCACATATGTTGAATTTTGCTATTTTGGCATAAAAAAGAGGCAGGGGGAGACAAGAGAGAAGATACTGGACAGTTTGAAATCATGGCATGGAGGAACTTCAGTATCAGAAATGATTGACAGCACCAGAGACAGAGAACTGTGGACAGACATGGCACAGACTATAAGACGAAGTAAACGAAAATACTTGGTTTGCTGGCCAGATAGAGCACATCAAATTCTTATTAGATGATGTATATAGTTAATTGTTATGGGTACAAGCAAACATACATTCAAGTGTATGCTGGTATGTATTTTAATGTTATATAGAAAAACATACACTTTATGCTTATGACCAATTATATGTATGCTTTTAAGGATTTTTATACACAAGGTAACCAGACCATTGTTACATGGATCAAATGTTACATAGACATATTATAATTTGTGTCACGTTTTGTGTTACAACCTTTGTTGCTGTGTGATTGTGTTAGCATGATGTTTAAGCTCTTAGAAAATCAGTTTTACCAACTTCTGTTATGAAATCTGGCACATTCCATTTGTAATCAATACAGAAATGAGCATATTTATACTTCACAAGTTTTTAATAGCCAATTTGTTTCTAGAAAGTACCTTCCCTTGTTCGTATCTTTAGAGAGAGGATGAAAGTAAACAGAAATAGATTGCCCTTCTCTCAAAATACTTCAAATGAAAACCTGAATATATTGTATTTTTATTTTTGTGTGTGAATATTTTCCGAAAAAGAAAATAACAAATGTATCATTTTTCAATGTAGTCACCACGGCGTTCAATGCAAGTCCTCCAGTGCCGATAAATTGCTTCGGTTCCTGTGTAACAAAATTATCTTGGTCACTTGTGTAAACACCATCTACTGTACCTCTTCACAGAAGTCACACCATTTTGAAACTCCTTACTGCACTCATTTACTTGCTGGACTGACAGGCATGCATCACCATACTGGACCTTCCTACTGCACTCATTTACTTGCTGGACTGACAGGCATGCATCACCTACTGGACCTTCCTACTCCACTCATTTACTTGCTGGACTGACAGGCATACATCACCATACTGGACCTTCCTACTCCACTCATTACACTTGCTGGACTGACAGGCATGCATCACCATACTGGACCTTCCTACTCCACTCATTACACTTGCTGGACTGACAGGCATAGCATCACCATACTGGACCTTCCTACTCCACTCATTACACTTGCTGGACTGACAGGCATGCATCACCATACTGGACCTTCCTACTCCACTCATACACTTGCTGGACTGACAGGCATGCATCACCATACTGGACCTTCCTACTCCACTCATTACACTTGCTGGACTGACAGGCATGCATCACCATACTGGACCTTCCTACTCCACTCATTACACTTGCTGGACTGACAGGCATGCATCACCATACTGGACCTTCCTACTCCACTCATACACTTGCTGGACTGACAGGCATGCATCACCATACTGGACCTTCCTACTCCACTCATACACTTGCTAGGACTGACAGGCATGCATCACCATACTGGACCTTCCTACTCCACTCATTACACTTGCTGGACTGACAGGCATGCATCACCATACTGGACCTTCCTACTCCACTCATTACCTTGCTGGACTGACAGGCATGCATCACCATACTGGACCTTCCTACTCCACTCATTACACTTGCTGGACTGACAGGCATGCATCACCATACTGGACCTTCCTACTCCACTCATTACACTTGCTGGACTGACAGGCATGCATCACCATACTGGACCTTCCTACTCCACTCATTACACTTGCTGGACTGACAGGCATGCATCACCATACTGGACCTCCCTACTCCACTCATATACTTGCTGGACTGACAGGCATGCATCACCTACTGGACCTTCCTACTCCACTCATTTACTTGCTGGACTGACAGGCATGCATCACCATACTGGACCTCCCTACTCAACTCATATACTTGCTGGACTGACAGGCATGCATCACCATACTGGACCTTCATGAAACTCCTTACTCCACTCATTTACTTGCTAGACTGACAGGCGTGCATCACCTACTGGACCTTCATGAAACTCCTTACTCCACTCATTTACTTGCTAGACTGACAGGCATGCATCACCATACTGGACCTCCCTACTCCACTCATATACTTGCTGGACTGACAGGCATGCATCACCATACTGGACCTCCCTACTCCACTCATATACTTGCTGGACTGACAGGCATGCATCACCATACTGGACCTCCCTACTCCACTCATATACTTGCTGGACTGACAGGCATGCATCACCATACTGGACCTTCCTACTCCACTCATATACTTGCTCGACTGACAGGCATGCATCACCATACTGGACCTTCCTACTCCACTCATTTACTTGCTAGACTGACAGGCATGCATCACCATACTGGACCTTCCTACTCCACTCATATACTTGCTAGACTGACAGGCATGCATCACCATACTGGACCTTCATGAAACTCCTTACTCCACTCATTTACTTGCTAGACTGACAGGCATGCATCACCATACTGGACCTTCATGAAACTCCTTACTCCACTCATTTACTTGCTAGACTGACAGGCATGCATCACCATACTGGACCTTCCTACTCCACTCATATACTTGCTAGACTGACAGGCATGCATCACCATACTGGACCTTCCTACTCCACTCATATACTTGCTAGACTGACAGGCATGCATCACCATACTGGACCTTCATGAAACTCCTTACTCCACTCATTTACTTGCTAGACTGACAGGCATGCATCACCATACTGGACCTTCATGAAACTCCTTACTCCACTCATTTACTTGCTAGACTGACAGGCATGCATCACCATACTGGACCTTCATGAAACTCCTTACTCCACTCATTTACTTGCTAGACTGACAGGCATGCATCACCATACTGGACCTTCATGAAACTCCTTACTCCACTCATTTACTTGCTGGACTGATAGGCATGCATCACCATACTGGACCTTCCTACTCCACTCATTTACTTGCTGGACTGACAGGCATGCATCACCATACTGGACCTTCATGAAACTCCTACTCCACTCATATACTTGCTAGACTGACAGGCATGCATCACCATACTGGACCTTCCTACTCCACTCATTACACTTGCTAGACTGACAGGCATGCATCACCATACTGGACCTTCATGAAACTCCTTACTCCACTCATTACTTGCTAGACTGACAGGCATGCATCACCATACTGGACCTTCATGAACCTCCTTACTCCACTCATTACCTTGCTAGACTGACAGGCATGCATCACCATACTGGACCTTCATGAAACTCCTTACTCCACTCATTACTTGCTAGACTGACAGGCATGCATCACCATACTGGACCTCCCTACTCCACTCATTACACTTGCTAGACTAACAGGCATGCATCACCATACTGGACCTCCCTACTCCACTCATTACATGCTAGACTGACAGGCATGCATCACCATACTGGACCTCCCTACTCCACTCATTACCTTGCTGGACTGACAGGCATGCATCACCATACTGGACCTTCATGAAACTCCTTACTCCACTCATTTACTTGCTGGACTGACAGGCATGCATCACCATACTGGACCTTCCTACTCCACTCATTTACTTGCTGGACTGACAGGCATGCATCACCATACTGGACCTTCATGAAACTCCTTACTCCACTCATATACTTGCTAGACTGACAGGCATGCATCACCATACTGGACCTTCCTACTGCACTCATTTACTTGCTGGACTGACAGGCATGCATCACCATACTGGACCTTCATGAAACTCCTTACTCCACTCATATACTTGCTAGACTGACAGGCATGCATCACCTACTGGACCTTCATGAAACTCCTTACTCCACTCATATACTTGCTAGACTGACAGGCATGCATCACCATACTGGACCTTCATGAAACTCCTTACTCCACTCATATACTTGCTAGACTGACAGGCATGCATCACCTACTGGACCTTCATGAAACTCCTTACTCCACTCATACACTTGCTGGACTGACAGGCATGCATCACCATACTGGACCTTCCTACTCCACTCATACACTTGCTGGACTGACAGGCATGCATCACCATACTGGACCTTCCTACTCCACTCATTAACTTGCTGGACTGACAGGCATGCATCACCATACTGGACCTTC
Organism: Cepaea nemoralis; assembly: GCA_014155875.1. Lineage (NCBI taxonomy): Eukaryota > Metazoa > Mollusca > Gastropoda > Stylommatophora > Helicidae > Cepaea > Cepaea nemoralis. The sequence continues at coordinate 42,837 of JACEFZ010017471.1, read as the reverse complement.
CTACTCCACTCATTACACTTGCTGGACTGACAGGCATGCATCACCATACTGGACCTTCCTACTCCACTCATATACTTGCTGGACTGACAGGCATGCATCACCATACTGGACCTTCCTACTCCACTCATTACACTTGCTAGACTGACAGGCATGCATCACCATACTGGACCTTCCTACTCCACTCATACACTTGCTGGACTGACAGGCATGCATCACCATACTGGACCTTCCTACTCCACTCATACACTTGCTGGACTGACAGGCATGCATCACCATACTGGACCTTCCTACTCCACTCATTACACTTGCTGGACTGACAGGCATGCATCACCATACTGGACCTTCCTACTCCACTCATACACTTGCTGGACTGACAGGCATGCATCACCATACTGGACCTTCCTACTCCACTCATACACTTGCTGGACTGACAGGCATGCATCACCATACTGGACCTTCCTACTCCACTCATACACTTGCTGGACTGACAGGCATGCATCACCATACTGGACCTTCCTACTCCACTCATACACTTGCTGGACTGACAGGCATGCATCACCATACTGGACCTTCCTACTCCACTCATACACTTGCTGGACTGACAGGCATGCATCACCATACTGGACCTTCCTACTCCACTCATACACTTGCTGGACTGACAGGCATGCATCACCATACTGACCTTCCTACTCCACTCATACACTTGCTGGACTGACAGGCATGCATCACCATACTGGACCTTCCTACTCCACTCATACACTTGCTGGACTGACAGGCATGCATCACCATACTGGACCTTCCTACTCCACTCATACACTTGCTGGACTGACAGGCATGCATCACCATACTGGACCTTCCTACTCCACTCATACACTTGCTGGACTGACAGGCATGCATCACCATACTGGACCTTCCTACTCCACTCATATACTTGCTAGACTGACAGGCATGCATCACCTACTGGACCTTCCTACTCCACTCATTTACTTGCTAGACTGACAGGCATGCATCACCATACTGGACCTTCCTACTCCACTCATTTACTTGCTGGACTGACAGGCATGCATCACCATACTGGACCTTCCTACTCCACTCATTTACTTGCTAGACTGACAGGCATGCATCACCATACTGGACCTTCATGAACTCCTTACTCCACTCATTACTTGCTAGACTGACAGGCATGCATCACCATACTGGACCTTTATGAACTCCTTACTCCACTCATTTACTTGCTAGACTGACAGGCATGCATCACCATACTGGACCTCCCTACTCCACTCATTACATGCTAGACTGACAGGCATGCATCACCATACTGGACCTCCCTACTCCACTCATTTACATGCTAGACTGACAGGCATGCATCACCATACTGGACCTCCCTACTCCACTCATTTACTTGCTGGACTGACAGGCATGCATCACCATACTGGACCTTCATGAAACTCCTTACTCCACTCATTTACTTGCTGGACTGACAGGCATGCATCACCATACTGGACCTTCCTACTCCACTCATTTACTTGCTGGACTGACAGGCATGCATCACCATACTGGACCTTCATGAAACTCCTTACTCCACTCATATACTTGCTAGACTGACAGGCATGCATCACCATACTGGACCTTCCTACTCCACTCATTTACTTGCTAGACTGACAGGCATGCATCACCATACTGGACCTTCATGAAACTCCTTACTCCACTCATTTACTTGCTAGACTGACAGGCATGCATCACCATACTGGACCTTCATGAAACTCCTTACTCCACTCATTTACTTGCTAGACTGACAGGCATGCATCACCATACTGGACCTTCATGAAACTCCTTACTCCACTCATTTACTTGCTAGACTGACAGGCATGCATCACCATACTGGACCTCCCTACTCCACTCATTTACATGCTAGACTGACAGGCATGCATCACCTACTGGACCTTCCTACTCCACTCATTTACTTGCTAGACTGACAGGCATGCATCACCTACTGGACCTTCATGAAACTCCTTACTCCACTCATTTACTTGCTAGACTGACAGGCATGCATCACCTACTGGACCTTCCTACTCCACTCATTTACTTGCTGGACTGACAGGCATGCATCACCTACTGGACCTTCCTACTCCACTCATTTACTTGCTAGACTGACAGGCATGCATCACCTACTGGACCTTCCTACTCCACTCATTTACTTGCTAGACTGACAGGCATGCATCACCTACTGGACCTTCCTACTCCACTCATTTACTTGCTAGACTGACAGGCATGCATCACCTACTGGACCTTCATGAAACTCCTTACTCCACTCATATACTTGCTAGACTGACAGGCATGCATCACCATACTGGACCTTCCTACTCCACTCATACACTTGCTGGACTGACAGGCATGCATCACCATACTGGACCTTCCTACTCCACTCATACACTTGCTGGACTGACAGGCATGCATCACCATACTGGACCTTCCTACTCCACTCATACACTTGCTGGACTGACAGGCATGCATCACCATACTGGACCTTCCTACTCCACTCATACACTTGCTGGACTGACAGGCATGCATCACCATACTGGACCTTCCTACTCCACTCATACACTTGCTGGACTGACAGGCATGCATCACCATACTGGACCTTCCTACTCCACTCATACACTTGCTGGACTGACAGGCATGCATCACCATACTGGACCTTCCTACTCCACTCATACACTTGCTGGACTGACAGGCATGCATCACCATACTGGACCTTCCTACTCCACTCATACACTTGCTGGACTGACAGGCATGCATCACCATACTGGACCTTCATGAAACTCCTTACTCCACTCATTTACTTGCTAGACTGACAGGCATGCATCACCATACTGGACCTTTATGAAACTCCTTACTCCACTCATTTACTTGCTAGACTGACAGGCATGCATCACCATACTGGACCTCCCTACTCCACTCATTTACATGCTAGACTGACAGGCATGCATCACCATACTGGACCTCCCTACTCCACTCATTTACATGCTAGACTGACAGGCATGCATCACCATACTGGACCTCCCTACTCCACTCATTTACTTGCTGGACTGACAGGCATGCATCACCATACTGGACCTTCATGAAACTCCTTACTCCACTCATTTACTTGCTGGACTGACAGGCATGCATCACCATACTGGACCTTCCTACTCCACTCATTTACTTGCTGGACTGACAGGCATGCATCACCATACTGGACCTTCATGAAACTCCTTACTCCACTCATATACTTGCTAGACTGACAGGCATGCATCACCATACTGGACCTTCCTACTCCACTCATTTACTTGCTAGACTGACAGGCATGCATCACCATACTGGACCTTCATGAAACTCCTTACTCCACTCATTTACTTGCTAGACTGACAGGCATGCATCACCATACTGGACCTTCATGAAACTCCTTACTCCACTCATTTACTTGCTAGACTGACAGGCATGCATCACCATACTGGACCTTCATGAAACTCCTTACTCCACTCATTTACTTGCTAGACTGACAGGCATGCATCACCATACTGGACCTCCCTACTCCACTCATTTACATGCTAGACTGACAGGCATGCATCACCATACTGGACCTCCCTACTCCACTCATTTACATGCTAGACTGACAGGCATGCATCACCATACTGGACCTCCCTACTCCACTCATTTACTTGCTGGACTGACAGGCATGCATCACCATACTGGACCTTCATGAAACTCCTTACTCCACTCATTTACTTGCTGGACTGACAGTCATGCATCACCATACTGGACCTTCCTACTCCACTCATTTACTTGCTGGACTGACAGGCATGCATCACCATACTGGACCTTCATGAAACTCCTTACTCCACTCATATACTTGCTAGACTGACAGGCATGCATCACCATACTGGACCTTCCTACTGCACTCATTTACTTGCTGGACTGACAGGCATGCATCACCATACTGGACCTTCATGAAACTCCTTACTCCACTTATATACTTGCTAGACTGACAGGCATGCATCACCTACTGGACCTTCATGAAACTCCTTACTCCACTCATATACTTGCTAGACTGACAGGCATGCATCACCATACTGGACCTTCATGAAACTCCTTACTCCACTTATATACTTGCTAGACTGACAGGCATGCATCACCTACTGGACCTTCATGAAACTCCTTACTCCACTCATATACTTGCTAGACTGACAGGCATGCATCACCATACTGGACCTTCATTCATATACTTGCTGGACTGACAGGCATGCATCACATACTGGACCTCCCTACTCCACTCATTTACTTGCTGGACTGACAGGCATGCATCACCATACTGGACCTTCCTACTCCACTCATTTTCTTCCTGGACTGACAGGCATGCATCACATACTGGACCTCCCTACTCCACTCATATACTTGCTGGACTGACAGGCATGCATCACCATACTGGACCTTCCTACTCCACTCATTTACTTGCTAGACTGACAGGCATGCATCACCATACTGGACCTTCCTACTCCACTCATTTACTTGCTAGACTGACAGGCATGCATCACCATACTGGACCTTCCTACTCCACTCATTTACTTGCTGGACTGACAGGCATGCATCACCTACTGGACCTTCCTACTCCACTCATTTACTTGCTAGACTGACAGGCATGCATCACCTACTGGACCTTCATGAAACTCCTTACTCCACTCATTTACTTGCTAGACTGACAGGCATGCATCACCTACTGGACCTTCCTACTCCACTCATTTACTTGCTGGACTGACAGGCATGCATCACCTACTGGACCTTCCTACTCCACTCATTTACTTGCTAGACTGACAGGCATGCATCACCTACTGGACCTTCCTACTCCACTCATTTACTTGCTAGACTGACAGGCATGCATCACCTACTGGACCTTCCTACTCCACTCATTTACTTGCTAGACTGACAGGCATGCATCACCTACTGGACCTTCCTACTCCACTCATTTACTTGCTAGACTGACAGGCATGCATCACCTACTGGACCTTCATGAAACTCCTTACTCCACTCATTTACTTGCTAGACTGACAGGCATGCATCACCTACTGGACCTTCCTACTGCACTCATTTACTTGCTAGACTGACAGGCGTGCATCACCTACTGGACCTTCATGAAACTCCTTACTCCACTCATATACTTGCTAGACTGACAGGCATGCATCACCATACTGGACCTTCCTACTCCACTCATTTACTTGCTAGACTGACAGGCATGCATCACCATACTGGACCTTCATGAAACTCCTTACTCCACTCATATACTTGCTAGACTGACAGGCATGCATCACCATACTGGACCTTGCTACTCCACTCATTTACTTGCTGGACTGACAGGCATGCATCACCATACTGGACCTTCATGAAACTCCTTACTCCACTCATATACTTGCTAGACTGACAGGCATGCATCACCATACTGGACCTTCCTACTCCACTCATTTACTTGCTAGACTGACAGGCATGCATCACCATACTGGACCTTCATGAAACTCCTTACTCCACTCATTTACTTGCTAGACTGACAGGCATGCATCACCATACTGGACCTTCATGAAACTCCTTACTCCACTCATTTACTTGCTAGACTGACAGGCATGCATCACCATACTGGACCTTCATGAAACTCCTTACTCCACTCATTTACTTGCTAGACTGACAGGCGTGCATCACCTACTGGACCTGTCTCTTATACACATCTTTTACATGCTAGACTGACAGGCATGCATCACCATACTGGACCTCCCTACTCCACTCATTTACATGCTAGACTGACAGGCATGCATCACCATACTGGACCTCCCTACTCCACTCATTTACTTGCTGGACTGACAGGCATGCATCACCATACTGGACCTTCATGAAACTCCTTACTCCACTCATTTACTTGCTGGACTGACAGTCATGCATCACCATACTGGACCTTCCTACTCCACTCATTTACTTGCTGGACTGACAGGCATGCATCACCATACTGGACCTTCATGAAACTCCTTACTCCACTCATATACTTGCTAGACTGACAGGCATGCATCACCATACTGGACCTTCCTACTGCACTCATTTACTTGCTGGACTGACAGGCATGCATCACCATACTGGACCTTCATGAAACTCCTTACTCCACTTATATACTTGCTAGACTGACAGGCATGCATCACCTACTGGACCTTCATGAAACTCCTTACTCCACTCATATACTTGCTAGACTGACAGGCATGCATCACCATACTGGACCTTCATGAAACTCCTTACTCCACTTATATACTTGCTAGACTGACAGGCATGCATCACCTACTGGACCTTCATGAAACTCCTTACTCCACTCATATACTTGCTAGACTGACAGGCATGCATCACCATACTGGACCTTCATTCATATACTTGCTGGACTGACAGGCATGCATCACATACTGGACCTCCCTACTCCACTCATTACTTGCTGGACTGACAGGCATGCATCACCATACTGGACCTTCCTACTCCACTCATTTACTTCCTGGACTGACAGGCATGCATCACATACTGGACCTCCCTACTCCACTCATATACTTGCTGGACTGACAGGCATGCATCACCATACTGGACCTTCCTACTCCACTCATTACTTGCTAGACTGACAGGCATGCATCACCATACTGGACCTTCCTACTCCACTCATTACTTGCTAGACTGACAGGCATGCATCACCATACTGGACCTTCCTACTCCACTCATTTACTTGCTGGACTGACAGGCATGCATCACCTACTGGACCTTCCTACTCCACTCATACACTTGCTAGACTGACAGGCATGCATCACCATACTGGACCTTCCTACTCCACTCATACACTTGCTAGACTGACAGGCATGCATCACCATACTGGACCTTCCTACTCCACTCATACACTTGCTGGACTGACAGGCATGCATCACCATACTGGACCTTCCTACTCCACTCATACACTTGCTGGACTGACAGGCATGCATCACCATACTGGACCTTCCTACTCCACTCATACACTTGCTGGACTGACAGGCATGCATCACCATACTGGACCTTCCTACTCCACTCATACACTTGCTGGACTGACAGGCATGCATCACCATACTGGACCTTCCTACTCCACTCATACACTTGCTGGACTGACAGGCATGCATCACCATACTGGACCTTCCTACTCCACTCATACACTTGCTGGACTGACAGGCATGCATCACCATACTGGACCTTCCTACTGCACTCATTTACTTGCTAGACTGACAGGCGTGCATCACCTACTGGACCTTCCTACTGCACTCATTTACTTGCTAGACTGACAGGCGTGCATCACCTACTGGACCTTCATGAAACTCCTAACTCCACTCATATACTTGCTAGACTGACAGGCATGCATCACCATACTGGACCTTCCTACTCCACTCATTTACTTGCTAGACTGACAGGCATGCATCACCATACTGGACCTTCATGAAACTCCTTACTCCACTCATATACTTGCTAGACTGACAGGCATGCATTACCATACTGGACCTTCCTACTCCACTCATACACTTGCTAGACTGACAGGCATGCATCACCATACTGGACCTTCCTACTCCACTCATATACTTGCTAGACTGACAGGCATGCATCACCTACTGGACCTTCCTACTCCACTCATTTACTTGCTAGACTGACAGGCATGCATCACCATACTGGACCTTCCTACTCCACTCATATACTTGCTGGACTGACAGGCATGCATCACCATACTGGACCTTCCTACTCCACTCATTTACTTGCTAGACTGACAGGCATGCATCACCATACTGGACCTTCATGAAACTCCTTACTCCACTCATTTACTTGCTAGACTGACAGGCATGCATCACCATACTGGACCTTCATGAAACTCCTTACTCCACTCATTTACTTGCTAGACTGACAGGCATGCATCACCATACTGGACCTCCCTACTCCACTCATTTACTTGCTAGACTGACAGGCATGCATCACCATACTGGACCTTCCTACTCCACTCATATACTTGCTGGACTGACAGGCATGCATCACCATACTGGACCTTCCTACTCCACTCATTTACTTGCTAGACTGACAGGCATGCATCACCATACTGGACCTTCATGAAACTCCTTACTCCACTCATTTACTTGCTAGACTGACAGGCATGCATCACCATACTGGACCTTCATGAAACTCCTTACTCCACTCATTTACTTGCTAGACTGACAGGCATGCATCACCATACTGGACCTTCCTACTCCACTCATATACTTGCTGGACTGACAGGCATGCATCACCATACTGGACCTTCCTACTCCACTCATTTACTTGCTAGACTGACAGGCATGCATCACCATACTGGACCTTCCTACTCCACTCATTTACTTGCTAGACTGACAGGCATGCATCACCATACTGGACCTTCCTACTCCACTCATTTACATGCTAGACTGACAGGCATGCATCACCTACTGGACCTTCCTACTCCACTCATATACTTGCTAGACTGACAGGCATGCATCACCATACTGGACCTTCCTACTCCACTCATATACTTGCTAGACTGACAGGCATGCATCACCATACTGGACCTTCCTACTCCACTCATATACTTGCTAGACTGACAGGCATGCATCACCATACTGGATCTCCCTACTCCACTCATATACTTGCTAGACTGACAGGCATGCATCACCATACTGGACCTCCCTACTCCACTCATTTACTTGCTAGACTGACAGGCATGCATCACCATACTGGACCTTCCTACTGCACTCATTTACTTGCTAGACTGACAGGCATGCATCACCATACTGGACCTTCATGAAACTCCTTACTCCACTCATTTACTTGCTAGACTGACAGGCATGCATCACCATACTGGACCTTCCTACTCCACTCATTTACATGCTAGACTGACAGGCATGCATCACCTACTGGACCTTCCTACTCCACTCATATACTTGCTAGACTGACAGGCATGCATCACCATACTGGACCTTCCTACTCCACTCATATACTTGCTAGACTGACAGGCATGCATCACCATACTGGACCTTCCTACTCCACTCATATACTTGCTAGACTGACAGGCATGCATCACCATACTGGACCTTCCTACTCCACTCATATACTTGCTAGACTGACAGGCATGCATCACCATACTGGACCTTCATGAAACTCCTTACTCCACTCATTTACTTGCTAGACTGACAGGCATGCATCACCATACTGGACCTCCCTACTCCACTCATATACTTGCTGGACTGACAGGCATGCATCACCATACTGGACCTTCATGAAACTCCTTACTCCACTCATTTACTTGCTAGACTGACAGGCATGCATCACCATACTGGACCTTCATGAAACTCCTTACTCCACTCATTTACTTGCTAGACTGACAGGCGTGCATCACCATACTGGACCTTCATGAAACTCCTTACTCCACTCATTTACTTGCTAGACTGACAGGCGTGCATCACCATACTGGACCTTCATGAAACTCCTTACTCCACTCATTTACTTGCTAGACTGACAGGCATGCATCACCATACTGGACCTTCCTACTCCACTCATTTACATGCTAGACTGACAGGCATGCATCACCTACTGGACCTTCCTACTCCACTCATATACTTGCTAGACTGACAGGCATGCATCACCATACTGGACCTTCCTACTCCACTCATATACTTGCTAGACTGACAGGCATGCATCACCATACTGGACCTTCCTACTCCACTCATATACTTGCTAGACTGACAGGCATGCATCACCATACTGGACCTTCCTACTCCACTCATATACTTGCTAGACTGACAGGCATGCATCACCATATGGACCTCCTACTCCACTCATATACTTGCTAGACTGACAGGCATGCATCACCATACTGGACCTTCATGAAACTCCTTACTCCACTCATTTACTTGCTAGACTGACAGGCATGCATCACCATACTGGACCTCCCTACTCCACTCATATACTTGCTGGACTGACAGGCATGCATCACCATACTGGACCTTCATGAAACTCCTTACTCCACTCATTTACTTGCTAGACTGACAGGCATGCATCACCATACTGGACCTTCATGAAACTCCTTACTCCACTCATTTACTTGCTAGACTGACAGGCATGCATCACCATACTGGACCTTCATGAAACTCCTTACTCCACTCATTTACATGCTAGACTGACAGGCATGCATCACCATACTGGACCTCCCTACTCCACTCATATACTTGCTAGACTGACAGGCATGCATCACCATACTGGACCTCCCTACTCCACTCATTTACTTGCTAGACTGACAGGCATGCATCACCATACTGGACCTCCCTACTCCACTCATTTACTTGCTAGACTGACAGGCATGCTTCACCATACTGGACCTCCCTACTCCACTCATTTACTTGCTAGACTGACAGGCATGCATCACCTACTGGACTTCCTACTCCACTCATTTACTTGCTAGACTGACAGGCATGCATCACCATACTGGACCTTCCTACTCCACTCATTTACTTGCTAGACTGACAGGCATGCATCACCATACTGGACCTCCCTACTCCACTCATTTACTTGCTAGACTGACAGGCATGCATCACTATACTGGACCTTCATTCGCTGATGAATTTCTCTAGGTTTCATTCTCCACTGATTAAAAATAAAACGGATAACAGAACACTGCTTTTCTTTGTCAAAAGTGGGTGCCCATCTTCTTCTTCTTCTGCATTCATCCGGAGTTTTTTTCTTTTGGATATGATTGCATTGTGCCTATTTACAGCAGAGCTGCGTTCTTGCGCCGTTAGGCCGACACATCCGACTTCTGCGGGCATTTGTTGACTGGGTTAAACTTCCCGGGGGGTGCCCATCTTTAAACTGTCCTTATGACATCACTGTGTTTATCTGCAAGGTGATACACATGCCTAACACTCTTGACATCCTTAACAACAATACTGACAATACAAGATAATGGTTATTGTAATTTCTATCACACCTTTAAGGTTTTCATTACAAGCCCTCTTGCCCTCGGTGATCATGTCTGTCCACAGCTGCTTTATGGCTATTATAAGAAGACCAATATTCAAGTAGTTCATGAGGCCAGTTCACAAGAACGGATGATTACCCATATTGAGACAGGACAGTCTCATTTTATGTGTTTTGAGTCTGTGGTTCAGAGTTAGTGAAAAAGTTTTATTTGGCGTGCTCTTCCTTTGAACTCAAGAGTGGTCCGTACACACTACTTCAAGTAGTGCTGGACTGAATTTTGCCTGTGGATTAGCTTCACCTATTAACATTGTCCCTCGCCATCAGGTGAACCCACTCTGACTTCAGAGGTACTTGTAATTTACGTCCCCAAGTCAAGGACAAGAGGTCAACATTTTAGTCCAACTCTCTGGTGTAGGGGTTGAACCCCTTACCTCAGCACAAATGATGTTTAAGAACATGTGTTCTTATCCATTCAGCCATGCTGACCTTGAAAGCAATTTCACAACCCTGACATACAGAGCTTGTAGTCAGCCACAGGCAGTTTGAGAGCTTTGCATTGATTTTCACAATGGTATGAGCGCCGGCCATTCAAAAAGCAGTGGTAAATTTCTGATAGTCCATGATGTGTGGCATCAGTGATCATGTCTGTCCACAGCTTTGTCCCTTGTGCTGCTGGAGATTTCTAATACTGATGTTCCTCCATGCATCGGATAGCCATACTATAAATTAACTATGAATACCTCTCAAATAAAACAGTATTACAAACACACAACACTCAAGATTGATATTTAGTTTCTGCATTTATTTTATGTTCATCATAAATCACGCTTAAAGACAGATGGCATTGAATATGACAAAACGTAATTCTACATGAAACTTCTTTTAGAATACAAATATTTGACTGTACACACTCAATTAACAGTCACAACATCTCAAATGTCGTGGTATGATCTTACAGCACAAGATTAATGTGGGAAATTATGATTCCATGAATTATTTAAAAAAGAAAAATAAATACAAGACACAATTTCATTAATTTCTGTGATTACAATCGTTCATACACGATGTTGTAAACAATACTGAATGACAACACAAGTAGACAATGGAAATGTTAATATACAGATTTGCAGTGTACTTACACCAGATACAGAAACAAACAAATATGAACAACAAAAGACATATACAATTATTTCAGTGTACAAAACAGAATAAAAACTTTACAGAAGAAATATGCTAAATAATTGTCTTGACAAACCACAACCATGCACTCAAACAAGACAAGATTACAGCAAAACATCCTGTACCATAACACACAAATAGTTTCTGTGAAAGTCAACATAAACAAATAATTCATGTAATCATTTAATGTGTCTAAAAAAAACAACCAATACAAAGCCCAGTAACAAAAACAAAAATAGTCAGCCAACAGAGACATAATTCAACACTGGATAATTCAACATTGGATGGATGACAATGAAAAATCCTAGCCAGTGTATCATGTATGAAGAATGCCATATGACGAGACATAATCTCAACACTGATAACCAGTGTCGCCTGAACACAGACAGCCGCAGTAAGGCAGTCTAGATCAGCTGCATAGATCAATAGTGATGTGTTCAGGATGTCTCCTCGGATAGAATTCATTATAAATACCTCTTGATCAATCCTTACTTATATGGCCACCACTAAGTGTGGAAGAGCGACATGAAGTCGGTTGACCAACTGCAGAATGACCTATATACCCATCCCACTTAAATGAGATGGCTGTGATATGCCACATGCTTGAATAATTATTCACCGTCTGGTTAGTTCACTTAAGATGACCAAGAATACAGGCAGGACTAAGATGTAACAGTAAAAGTGTGACTTCGGATATCCCCAGCTATAGTATATTTTCAGCACTGAGAAGCCTCACCAGGCAATTTAAGATCAAATATAGAAAACCCATATTCAACAATTCCGATCCTACGATATATATATAATCAATGTCACCACACACGGGACACCCCCAAAAAATGCTCAGTCTACCTGCAGAACACTAACTGTCCGAGCCTGCGGTCATTCTGATACCCAATTCCCCAAATCAACAGCCACCGCTGTAGTCCTGAAGATTCATCACGAGATACATCACCAAACTGCCATTTACTGCCTGCAGTACTGCCTACCTTCACTGCCCCAATGAAAGGATGCACTACAATAAGAACACACAAGTTCCTGAAGATGTGAGGCCTCAACAAGTGATGACCACTCATATCATGGGCATCCATTCTGAACTGCCTGGAGTAAGGACTGAGAGTCAGAGAAAATAATCACCTTTGTAGGTCAAATGTTGGAAAGCTATTTCAATGCTGCAGAGGCAGGCTCCACGGCCGCTCTCACACCAGAGGTTATTTGATCAATGAAAGTCAGACTATCAAGGCATTTCTTAACAATACAGAAACAATTCATTACAACAGAAAGATGATAGTTCTCAAACCAAATTGTAACAATGGGGGGGGATGAAAAATATTTTGTCTCCTTGAAATATTGAAGAAAACAAGCATATATGAAAATATATATATATATATATATATATATATATATATATATATATATATATATATATATAATCAAAACAAACATGTACAAAATGATATTCAAGATAATACACACAAACTGAACAACTGAAGCGGTTTAATGTAACAAAACCAGAAATTACAATTAAGGGGAGACTAACCACCAATGAACTTAAACTGAGCAGTATTTAAATGTGATGGTGAGAAAGAACAAAGAGGAAATCTATGTTAATGTCTGGATTATTTCACTCGCTGAAATCATCATTAATTAACAAAATTTATAATAGTCCTTCCGCAGAAACAAGAAATCAAAATACAGACAGAGCTGCTCAAAAGTGAGTCACCAGCTGATCCCAATATTGTTTCTTAACAAAAGTAAACATAAATGAACAATAAAGATATTTAGAGAGAGAGGTACTAACAACAATTAACTTAAAGAAAGAAGAAATAAAATCAAACAGCTACCAGCAAAAACAATAACAACATCACACTGCTACATCAGTAAGTCTTACAAATATAAACAGCTTTCTAAATGAGTGGCTGGGGTTCAAATCCTGTAGCTATGATATTGCAAATTAATGCCATGGACACTTTAAATTCTAAACTAAATTTGCACAAAGTATGTGATAACGAAGACATAATTTAAACTATACAACAAAATGAGAAAGTGACTGGAACCAAAAGCGTACAGAAATTGAACATGGTTTCTCCTAGGCAACCAAACTGGTGGATCTAGCCCAATTCTGTTCTTAGCAATTGTTTGAAAAATAGCTTCCAAAATACAAGGCTAAGTTAATAAGTAAGCCACAAATAGCTGTAGAAAAATAACTAAATGTGATAACAACTTGAAACTAGTTTATTTTTATACATACATTGTAACGATGGACGCAGGGAATAACAGAGTCACTCTTCCGCTGTTTATACTTCACCTCGACACCGCAATGATACAAGAGGAACACGAGATGAGATGAGATGATACATTGTCCCTTTACTTCTCAAAATAATTTCCACCAATATTGATGCCCTTATCCCATCGTTTTATCAGTCCTCCCAAGGACTGTTTTCATTTACCTGCCATCCCGCAGAACTGTGTGACTTACTTATTGACTCACCCTCGTAACGTTTTCTACCCATCTATGCACCACTTTACGGGACAACCATTTGTCAGCATAAACACTGAAAACCCACCTTGGCGGGAGACATTTTGCGAATGACGCCGAAGTTAAATGTGAAGTGAAAACGTGATTTAGAAAACAGAGTACGCAGTTCTATGCAGCGGGTTTGGGAGGACTGATAAAACGATGGGATAAGTGCATCAATGTTGGTGGAAATTATGTTGAGAAATAAAGGGACAGTGCATGTATAAAAATAAACTGGTTTCAAGTTATCATATTTAGTTATATTTCTACAGCCATTTGTGGCTTTCTTATTGACTTCCCCTCGTATTTGTTAAAACTGTTGTCTTAATTAGGTTGAAAACATGTATCTGTCTGCTTTCCCGAAGGTGGAGAGTGGCCTGTGTGGACACACAATCAAGGTCAAAGTGTGAATGCACAACTGTAGAAAGACGCCTGAGAGTCATAACCTGTACGTGGGTCATGTCAGGAAGGTAAAAGAGCCAAAACAATTGCAAGCTTCCTGTCTATCATGCTTGCCCCATGGTAGAGTTCATACCACTTCTTAGGTGACAGATTTGTATTAGATTCCTCCTCCTTTTATCTACTTAAAGTGTGCGTGTGAGATGGTTGTTAGAGACCTACAACAAACACTTCTAGACCTTGTCCATCACACAAAAGCCAACAGCTTCACCTCTCATTCACATAGCACAGATAGTATTACAACATTCACTCATTGCAACCTATGCCAGTGCAGAACAATGTCCTTAAGCTAGTACCCGACTAGTTTGACAATCCTCATCCTGGGTTGACAGGATGGATCATAGAGCTCACGCCGTGAGCACACAGGCATATGGTGTCACACACATGACAAAATACTGCTGGAAGGTACAAGTACACACACATGACAAAATACTGCTGGCAGGTACAATAAATCAAGTAGAGGACCCCCAGGCACACCATGAGGCATATTGGGTATACGATTCTGGCCTTGTATGTTTAAACCAATCGGCACACGACAGGTGGTGTGCTTAATACCATACCAGGCACCTTTACTCTCAGAAATCTCCATTTTAGGCTGGGCTGATCTAGAAGCCCTAATCAATGAAAGAAATCTCCCCCTCTATGGGGATTTAAACACATGACCACAGGGCTAGCTGGCAAGCGTGCCAGCAGCTGTACTACCTCAGCTCCCTCTGCTAGCAAATGCTAACATATCAGCTCCCTCAGCTAGCACATGCTAACATATCGGCTCCCTCTGCTAGCAAATGCTAACATATCGGCTCCCTCTGCTAGCAAATGCTAACATATTGGCTCCCTCTGCTAGCAAATGCTAACATATCGGCTCCCTCTGCTAGCAAATGCTAACATATCGGCTCCCTCTGCTAGCAAATGCTAACATATCGGCTCCCTCTGCTAGCAAATGGTAACATTAACCAAACAGGATATACAGTTTACACTGTCACCAAACAAACAAAAAAACACTGTCATCTATTGCCTATAATACCTTGCAGTGTAGGACAGGGGGGGGGGGTGTCTTGGACCCGAGGAATTAAGGCCGCCTGGCTAGTGCAGTCGCTGCGAACTGTGCAGGTTAGAGTTTTATTTTTGCACCCCACAGAAAAAAATCCACACCTTACAGAGGATTTTAACTTGGGTCTCCTGAAGGAGTCCCTGGTATTATGACAATGACACAATGTAATGAAAACAAAACATTCCAACCACCATTTCAACGCAACTAAACAGAGGCTGTACTGTATCTCAAAATCTTGATATCCAAGTTTCGGGAATGATGAATTTTCATCATTTGTTTTGTGACCTCCTGGCTAACAACTTGCATCCAGTTCATTCAAACTCCAGGCTTCCCTCGTAGCACAGGAACCATTGTAAGCAATTCTCTCTATGGAAACCAGTCAAAGTTGCCTACTTGTACATGCTCCCAACACAATGACAAGCACTTCTGACAGCCTTACGTGACATGCACATCGGTTCCACATTTGAGCTAGGAAACACGTATACTGCTGGGGAAATATTTGAGGTCATTAGCTTTCAATCTTTATTATTGTCTGGTGTATCCTATGATCTTTACATCTTTCTATTACTTGTACGAGTGTCGACCAGTTCATGTGAATATATTTCTCTTGCTGCAGGACATAGACTGTCTGCATATTTACAGATTGTCTCAAATGATTTAAACAGACTGGTTATTGTGTTTGAGATAGCCTCTGTTTTAATGTATCTGAATGCTTAGTGTGTTCCAGTCAAATTGTTCAAGATGTCTGAGAAACACTCCTGTGTGTGTTTTCAACAAGGAATGTTTCTAACCACATGCAACCATTAAGTCGTCCTGTCTTCATTAAGCAGGTACCAAGGAAAGAACAAGACATCAAGGAAGGGAACAGGTCCCACCACCCTATAAAGCCAACAACTAGTACAAATGAAGCCCTACCCTTGTACACTGGTCAGGCAGGCCGGCAGCTCTACTCACACCATCACATTCTGTCCGCCACTTGCCTGCTGCCTAAGACAACAGCTATCAGCAGGCTGAAATTACCATCACAGCACACACAATTCTACCTAATGCCCTCATATTTCCCCCGGTATAAAATAAAAACCATACACACACATGAAATCATGGCCCCTATTTCCATACCATGTTTAGAATAAGGTGTAGGACATTTGGAAGACCGGTAGCGCTGTGACTAGCACACTTGCCTGCCAGCCCAGTAGTCACATGTTCAAATCATCATGAGAACAGGGTTTGTTACTGATGTGGGCTGCCAGGACCAGTTATCCCAACATGGGTGCCAGGACCAGTTATCCCAACATGGCTGCCAGGACAAGTTATCGCAACATGGGTGCCAGGACCAGTTATCCCAACATGGCTGCCAGGACCAGTTATCCCAACATGGGTGCCAGGACCAGTTATCCCAACATGGGTGCCAGGACCAGTTATCCCAACATGGCTGCCAGGACAAGTTATTGCAACATGGCTGCCAGGACCAGTTATCCCAACATGGCTGCAAGGACCAGTTATCCCAACATGGCTGCCAGGACCAGTTATCCCAACATGGGTGCCAGGACCAGTTATCCCAACATGGGTGCCAGGACCAGTTATCCCAACATGGGTGCCAGGACCAGTTATCCCAACATGGTTGCCAGGAAATGTTCAAGGAAGTACAAGTGGCTGACATGATATTGACCATATCACCCACACATCAATAAACATGAATGAACCAGTCCTTGAGGTCAAAGGATTTACTTAACTTCCAAAGACATTTTCTGGTATCCATATTTTATTGGATTGGGCTGACCCTGGAGCCATGTACGTTCGTCAAAAATATCTATGGTTTGGAGAGATCTGAACCCAGGGCCACACCAAGCCACTGCACTAACCACACCGCTACCACTGTTCTTTGACTTACAGTTGACAGAAAGTTATAATACACTTCCCATTATGACAAAATGTACAGACACTAAAATAAAGGAACTGGCTATTTGATGAAAACGACCATCGCCAACATAGAACCACAAACATCCTCCCGCAAGGTTTACTGTTGATGTGTATGGCATTAGAAAAACACAAACAAGCATCACCTTTTATCTGAATATATGTTCACATTATTGGTAGCATGCAGCTAGTGGTGAAAATATCATGAATAAATAAATACAAAACGATGCAACATCTCTCACAAGTTATTGATATTAACTGGCAATATGGTTTCTGCATGTTGCTCAACATTTCAAATAAACTACATCAACAATCAGAACTGAATCTAAATTTATACATTTCTACATCATTTCTAGAATTCCTTCTCTTTCTTCAAGCAAAACTGGCAATGACTCCTGTACTTCTCTGAGCTTCCTGAACTATTTCAGGGATATATTTCAAAACAATTTGCTCATGCTACACACATTTTGACTGAAATGAGAACTTGCAAAAAATGAATCACACAAAAAGAGCCAAGCTGAAAGCTTAAATTATAATAACACTAAATCACTACTACACATGTGCCACATCTCACACTACCTCATTTATGAACCACTGCCTTATGTTCTTATATGGACAGAAAAGTAGAGACATAAACAGAAATTATTTCCCAATTTAGTCAGTGAAAGGAGAATATACAACATTATTCATGAAATTCATATTTCCATTGGGTTAAAAACAGGTTGTGGCTTATTCAACTTGAGTCATGCCACGTTTGTCTAGTACATGAATAAAAAGAAACACAAGATGTGTAGAAAGTCAGCACTACATCTAAGAACAAAATGATAAATAGCAAAGGATGTTCTGGCGACAAGACTTCATCAGCAAACAGAAACTACAAACTCAGAAAATACACTAAAATAACTGCATGAAAGCATACTTTCCTAAACATCATTGGATGAAATAAATTATAAAGTACTTGTTATCCACTTACTCTAGGAAATGGTGCTACTCAAGTTTGGTAACAACAAGTTGTTTCTTTGTGTGCTGTGCCTGATGCAAATAATAGAAATTTGCCCTGAAACAAGTGTCTGAATTACCATTATATTTATTTCATCTTGACTGAATAGGTTAATATACATATATCATGACTATAATCATACAGCTTTTGAAATCAAGCAAGGAAACACTGCTGTTCCCAGTACTACTGACAATATAGTGATTGTCCTCCCAGCATAGACCAGTTGTCAATAAAATACCTCAAAAAGAACTCTCCCTGACCTAATCACAACCAGACCAGATCTGCTATGGTGAATACGAACTGGCTGCATCCTAACATACCTCTATGCAGATGTGAAGTTCCAGTGCTAGTCTCACAGACCACAACAGTTTCTGGAGTTAATGAGGGCAACACAATCCATGTGGAGATGGTACGTGGTTACAGGGTTGGGAGAACAGTCTATACTAACCTCACTCCAAAGGACACAAGTCAACCCCAGTATTTTTTGGCTGTTTGTGATTTATTGGCAAGTTTATGTTCAGTAGTTTGCCATTGCTTTTTTAATGATTGGCACTTATACCAGTATATGAAAACCAATGCAAGACGGTCTGCTTCCAAATCACCCGCAGCTGTGTTTCGAACACGGTATGTGGGGTTACGTCCGTAAGGACAATCATAGCTGATATGGCTGGCAAAACTCTCACAGGATCAAGCAGTACAACAAACCATGTATGTTGGTTTTTCTTTGAAGCATATAAATACGTGAAAAACTGTCATAACAAGTTGCTCATCAACCAACATAAGAAATGAAGTGATAGTCAGCAAGTAAGTATATCAACAGGGAGTATATGTGAATGAAAGGTGTGAAATCAGAAATATACAAACAGAATAAACAACTTCTAATGGATTACACAGGCTTACACAAATAATCTTTTTTTTTTTTTTAAATCAATGAAAAAGAAGACAGTGTAAGAATATATTTCTAGACACAATGGATGCTGCAAATGTTTATTTTTTGTAAACATTCTTAATGCTTTGGTGAGTTCAAAATGTTACATCTCTAAATGTTTCAAAGCATTTGCACCTATCTTCAGCTGCAATGATGCAGCTGTTTATTAATTTTATTACATATTAGCTCTCTCTCTCTCTCTCTCTCTCTCTCTCTCTCTCTCACTTCAATACTACCACTACTGTCTTCCCCAATCACACACACACTTTTGACAAACCTGATCAATTCACAAGCCAACCTTTTGTTAGATATGTTCAATCGTTACAGGTGTAATACAAATCTGATCAATTCACAAGCCAACCTTTTGTTAGATATGTTCAACCCTTACACATGTAATACTTACAAACAATCCTGACACTTAACTACCACACAAGATGTGACAATTCTGTATCAACTGTTGAAACTATAGACAAACGGAAATGATTTCAGTTTCACAAAATCTTCACTTTCGGGAAAAAGCTTCTGGAATGATAAAGAAACATTCACTGGAATAACGACATGCTTCGGGTTACTTACACAGAAGGAAGACAGCACACTTTTTCAGATAAATTATAATTATTACAAGTAATTAAATTTTAAAAAAAAGGTGAGCAAAGGTCTTCAGCTGAAGTAACAATAGGAAATATTTTATTTATAAAGAGACAAAACAAGACATTAACAAAACCATAAACTTATAAATACACTTCCATACAAGGGTTTCTATCTTTTCATGTGTTCTTCATTAAATACCCACATATGTCTGTTGTGCAGTCCCAAATTTAGTTCCCATCACAAATGTATATTGTGTGAGAAGTCAATGTTCTGATACTCAATCCTACACATACCCCAAAACCTCCCCTGTCCCATGTTCTCTTGCACTACAAGTTTACTTTAAACAAGGGCTAAGCTTCAGTGATCCCACAATGCCCTCATCTGCCAGCCCAGTGCTTGCGAGTGCAAATGGCACATGCAGTGACGTTCTTTTCATAGAAAATATACTCCTCATCATTTTATAGTTTAAAAAAATTATCACTGATGAAATAGCATTTGACACAAACAGTAAAAATAAAATTCGCTTCCAAAATGAAACACAATTATAAACAATGAAGAAATTCAGTAAGGTAGGGCATCAAAGATGGTAAGTGAATGTGGCTGCTAATTGAAAAGGTGGGGGAAAAAATATGGTAAGTGAATGTGACTGACTGACACAGAAGGGGGGGGGTAAGTGAATGGGAATGACTGAAAGTACAGACAAGTACTAGAAGTTTCTTCACTCAAGCTCCTTTTGCAACAGCAGAATTGATAAAAAAAATATCACACTATGTTAAATAAATATTGTGCAACTATGAAACCCAAACTACAGGATCTGAAATCAATGATAAAGAGATGCACACTTATGGAACAATGTCAGTAGTGTACCAGGGTATATGCTAACATGAAATCAACAAAGTTCCAGCTATCAAGTTATGGCATGATGTTCATTATATAGATAACAGTGGACATTTCACAAATGATTATATGGTTTTCAAAAACGTTACCATTCAGTGTCCTTTATTTCAGAACACACTAGAAGTTACACTACAAATAACTCAAAATGATATTTAAATAAAATGTCCAAATAAATAGATGCTTTATATATGTGTAACAATTTATATAACAATTTGGAATATCACCACCATCATCATGAAGTATTTCAGACCTTGAGCTGGTCACAAAACTTCCTGATCATTTCATTCAATAGTTGTGTCATGTCTTGTGTGGCTGTCTTTAAATCCATGTGTGTCTGCATTGATAGATCTAAGCATGCTTGTTTTATAAATGTTCCTGGTCTCTCTCTCTCTCCTGCCCCCACCCCCTCTCTTCCCCAGTATTGTGCCCTTCAGTACTTTCTTTGGAGTTTATTCTATCTTAAGATGTAACCAAACCATGACAGCCTTCATCTCTCACTTAATTTAAGAAATCTTTGCTCCCTTATATAATTCCAAAACTATTTTATTTGATAATTTATAATTCCAACTTGTTATTGCCATTTTTCGATAACACCAAATCTTAAATGCCCCTATATTTTCTCATCACGTTCATTCTTTTCAGAGCCATATGTGACTGGTCAGATGTACATATGAAAGATTCTCTTCTGTAGATAAAGTTCATTCTTTGAATTTGGATTAAGATTAATACAGACACCATTATACATGGGTGTACAACATGACTAATTCTCCCACAGATGGCATAAACACCAGTACAGTATCCAGATGTGCCTAGGCAGAAGATTGAAAACACTCTTTTGTAACATCATGAACATGTGCAGCACTAAAGACCAAGGCATTATACATAAAGCAGACTACTTCAAATGATTTTCATTATATCAACACACATTCAGTTTTGGAGACAAAAGCAAGAAAATGGGAAAGGTGAGAACACCTGATAAATATAACCCACATAGCATCTGGAAATGTCTTTCTCTCAACATGACACCTTCTACATATTAGGCTATCACTCAACATGACTTCTGGCACATGTCAGACTCTCACCCAACAAGACATCTTGTACATATCAGGCTGCCACTCAACATGCCATCTGGTTTCAGCAGGTAAATTGTCAAAATAATGTCTGTGTCACTATCTAGGGAAACATCCTGGCTGCTCAGGATTTCCTCACCATGGTGTTAAGGAGTTAAGCACCCCACCCCCCACCCCTGAGCTGTAGTGGTCAGAAAATAGAATCCTGCCACAACTGGGGACTGAACCTGGATCACTGTCTTGGTAAGCATGTGCACTAGCCACAGTAGTTCCAACAATAATGACATAGTGATAAATGATATCCTCCGAGCATCACTTATTCTTAGCTCACTCTTGCTAAGTTTTCCTGACAAAATATTTCACTATTTATTTTAGTTCATTTCCTGTATTCTTGAGCAATAGTTTTAATATTTTCATTTAAGAATGTATACAGAAGAGATGAACAGACAAATGCTCTTGGTGTTTTCATCAACCAATACTGAATGAGTCATTTATCAAAATAATTTTCTTATGCATTTATTTCTACAACTTCAGATACAGTGCTTGCCATTAAAACTCAAATTCTCTGAAGCAAAAGAGTGGCAGGCAATTTTAAGTGGTTTCGGGTCAATTTTCAAATAGTTTTGAATTCTCAGACAGTTCAGATTTCTAGCAAGCACAATCTCTCTCTCTCTCTCTCTCTCACACACACACACACACACGTGTACGCGTGCATGCATGTGTGCACCAGCCCGCATGCACACACATACATATGCTGGTGTTTCAAAAAGAGTATCTGCATTTTAAAGGTGTACAGTTTTTCTGTCCAGTGGTATACAAAAAGCATGTGTACCATTTGCTATTATCTCTCCCTGTAACACATAGCAGTTGAAATGGGGGGGGGGGGGGGGGGGGGGGGGGGGGAGAGAGAGAGAGAGAGAGAGAGAGAGAGAGAGAGAGAGAGAGAGAGAGAGAGAGAGAGAGAGAGAGGAGCATTCCTTGTTACTGAGTATATGTTGAAACTTGGCTGTTTTACTCACTGTTTAATGCAAACCACACATTTCTAGCCAAACCTGTACACCTTCAAAATACTCACGTCTCTTCAAATGCTAGTGATGTGATGTGATGTGTGCATATCTCACATACTGTCTGTACATTACACATGTATGCATCTTGCACATATAATAAAATCCATATCCCATGCAGTCATACAATAAAAGCACGGGCATAAATCTCAAAACGCACAAACATAAGTCTAGCTCTAACATCGTACTCTATAAAGTGTTAAGGAGAGACTATCACTGATGAGTGTTGTTGGTTTCCTAATCGCAGCACAGTTTGAGAGAAACAAAATGAATAGCTTGAACACACTGAAGGATTTTGTATGTTACAGTTCAAAGTCAAATAGAACAATCTCAAAATATAGTATTTACCGTGAGTATAGAAAATTAACTTTCTCCTTGATTGTTTAATCATCATGTGATCATGGGAGGAATACAGCTGGACAACTGAGATTATGAAATCAATGATAGGGAATATGTCACTCACTAAAATACATGTGTATATATGTTATGACTCTGCTGACTTGTCTATTCACAATAAAACACAAGATACATTCTTTCAGAGTGAGTGAGTGACTGAGTGTGAGTGAGTGAGAGAGAGAGAGAGAGAGAGAGAGAGAGAGAGAGAGAGAGAGAGAGAGAGAGAGAGAGTTTGTGGGTGGGCGGGTAGGTGGGCACGTGCGCACATGCTACTGACAAGGCTTGACTATTTGAAAAAGAAAAAATAGCATGCAATTTTACTTAAGGTGAACCTCCTACATAATTTACCACCAGGGAATTCTGAATGACACAAAACAGGTTTTTCTTATATTTAGAAGCAAGGGAAAAAAAGCTACGTCCATATTTTGCCACCTTTGCTGTCACTCTTAATAACACACCACTAACAAAATTAAGATAACAACATGTGCAACCAATGCCGGAGCCCTTGGGATAAGTTTGGTACAAGCTGAGGTATACAGATTTCTTGCTTAGGCACACTGTACATGTTAGGCCCAATTTCCACTTTTTCCCCTCAATGTATTATAATCCTTTGCCTTACACAGGACAAGAACTCATGTTTAATGGCATGCGATCAAGAATTCTAACTACTGTCACCTTCTCTACAAAAGACCACTAAATCCATAAAATTACAATGTGTAAAGGAACTGTGAACATGTTTCTGTGCATTAACCACTTTGTTACTTTCGTATACATTCACAAATGTGTACATTCACAAATGTCAGTGGTTCTCAACATGTGCCATGTCATGCACACACACAATAACTGCATTACTTCTTTCTAGAAGGCCACGCTAAGTGCCAGACTTCTTTCTAGGAAGCCACAGTTAAGTGCCATACTTGTTTGTAAGGAGTCATAGTAAGTGCCATACTTATTTGAAAGGAGGAGTCACAGTAAGTGCTGAGTGCCATACTTCTTTCAAGGGGGCCAGAATAAGTGCCCTGTTTCCAGAAGTGGCCAGCCATTGTCAGTTATGTTTCTAGGGAGCCACCAACAAGTGCCATATTTTGGTAGCAGACCACAGCAAGTGATGACTTCTACAGAATATAGGCCACTTGTGTTTCTAGAGGACCATATGTTGAGAGTTAAAGTTAGTTGCATGTCCCTTACAGGACATTGCATCCAACTCTAGCATTTATTTGGTATTTGTGATTTAGTAGACAATTTTAGTTCAGTAGTTTGCCATTGCTTTATTTAGAAAGTGCCGTATATCCAGAGTAAGTACCAAATATCCAGAGTAAGTACCAAATATCCAGAGCAGGCCTCAGGAGTGCCAAATTTTGGGAGCAGACCATAGCAAGTGCCATATTTATAGCATGCCACAATACAAGCCACATTCATAGAGGGATCATAGCAAGGCCATATTTATAGCATGCCACAATACATGTCACATTCGTAGAGGGATCATAGCAAGGCCATATTTATAGCATGCCACAATACATGCCACATTCGTAGAGGGATCATAGTAAGGCCATATTTCTAGTGACTGTTACTAGAATATGTTGAGGTGCTAAAAAGCAACACTATATCTCTAAGGAGCCCATCCAAACTTAGTTACCAGGCATATGATCATTTATTGTAATCTCTTTTTTCCCTGCTTTTGCATGCATCATGCTGCAGAAATACATTTCACGACCATCATTTTGTGTATCATTACACAATTATGTTTGCATAGAATTGTATCATTCTTGACAGCTACTACAAATACATTGTCTTTATATGACCGAGTTTGGATTAATAAACAGTGTAGCTGGTAGAGTTAACTTTCCTCAAGTTAACAGCAACTATAAGATGGGGGAGTTAACTTTCCTCCAGTTAACAGCAACTATAAGATCAGGGTTCATAGATGTAAATGTGGATCAGAAGGGGACCAAAAGCAAACACAGGTTGAGAATCCTACAAATCAAAGCTATGTCAACAAACCTCACAATCTGTGGCATGGTGCCCCTCCTCATTTGTCGTGACAGGTAAATATCATAATCTCATGAACAGTAAAGAACTAGCAACCGTCAACCTTTCATACGCACAAATTCACAGCCAGCTAAAGACTAAAATGTATACCAGCTGTTACTGCCAGAGCTCTGGTGGGAATGCATTCACTTCACCCATTTCATTGATGGTGTTGCCATTTTGTGAGTAGCTGATTTTTAACCGCATACGAATGGGTTGCTGGAAACAATGAAAGACATAAATGGCATCTGTTGGGCAATGTTTAATAAGCATAATCACTTTAAAAAACACGAAGCCTCACTTATTTGAAATACATAAATAAAAAGCACTGTTTTTCCATTGTAAACTGGAACAAAGAGGATCGCACAATTTATTGCCCAGTATATTTTTACAGAGTTGCAGAGGCAGTTCATAATCCCGCATACCACAATCGAAACACAGCTGCGAGTGATATGGCAGCAGACCGCCTTGCGTTGGCTTTTATGAAATAGTACGAGTGCAAGCCGTTCAAAAAGCAATGGCAAACTACTGAACGTAAACTTGCCAAGAGATCACAAACAGCTAAAAAAAAATGCTGGGGTTGACTGTGATGTCCTGTCAAGGATATGCAACTAACTAACATCTGGTGCATACTACAGAATGAACTTAATATGACATGAATACATGAAACCATTTTTGGCAGAGACATAACATACCAGCCACTGATACTACTCAAATGTACACGCACGTGTTACAAATGTTGCCATAGGCTCACTATCATGTCTTTCTGCTTACAGTGGTGGTTTTCAATAGTGTATGGCTTCAGCAAATTTAAGCATGCATTTATTCTTTGTGTCATGCAAAATGCATTTTCTTTTTTGACCACGTGACCACAGTTCAACAGGTGGTGAATGATAGATAAAAACCCCAGCTCTTCTATCATGAAAAAGGAGCAATACATTCACAACTGTTCTTTAACTGGATATGAAACTGACACTTTTTGAGCTGGAGGCAGATCACAACTCCACTCCAAGCTATTTTGACTTCAAGTAATTTCTGAAACCCAGATCCTAATATAAATCTTATAAAACTATCACAAAATGACTGAGTTGAATCTCAAATGGTCTTGTTTCTCGATTCCCTGTGGGCCATGCCTCACACCAGTTGCATTAACCATTCACATATGTGCAATACACTCAAGACAGTTTTCTTCCTCACATGTTCTCACTGCCTGCAGTTTACCTGCTATTATCAGAACACATTTGTATGATCTCTTTTTGCACTTTAGTGTCAATAAAGTTCTTCAGTTCTTGTCTTGTTTGCAGTATATTGTTGAATCTGTGTTCTTCTAACACTGCTTTTTATCACATGCCAAGCCCTCCTATTCTTTGCTATCTCTTGTTGTTCCCTCCAGTTTACTCATCAATATCGCTAATTCTCTTCCTTAGATGTTTTTGGTCTCCTTATATCTATGCATACTATTGCTTGTAGATTACAGAAGTTAAACATTTTAACACGTATTCTTAACTTCTTGCAGCCTTTCATCACCTTATTGAGCATAGGCACTCAACTCATGCCAATTGTTCATTAAAAAAACAAAATAGCAAGTCCCAAAGTAGGAAGATGCTATGGGTCAGTGATGTGAGAGGACCATTACATTTTGTAGGCCTGGATGCAGAGAAATAGATGGTCAATCTTTCCCTCAATTAATGGGCAACGAATGTGGGTATAGAACCCTTGTCCAAATGTGCTCATAACATTATCAGCACAACCCCCTTTGGATTACACTAGTGCACCTGTTTAAAAAAAAAACATTTTTCAAAAATTATTTTCATAGCAGGAACCTGCTGTAGATAGGTAAAGTGATAAGTCCATCCCATTTTTCAGGCTTGAGTGCTCATAGGAATAAATGGCTAGTCTTTCTCTCCCATAGCAAGCCCAGGAATCGAACTGCCATCTCCGGGAAGGTTAACCCGGTCAATAAATGCCCGCAGAAGTCGGATGTGTCGGCCTAACAGTGCAAGAATGCAGCTCTGCTGTAAACAGGCACAATGCAATCACGTCCGAAAAGTCTCCGGATAAACGCAGAAGAAGAAGAAGAAGAAGTGCCATCTGACCATGCTCACTCTATTGTCAGTGAAAATTTATAACTTATGCCTACGTCGCTTCTTATTAAATGCATGGTAGGTTACAGCATTAAGACTCTTTACATTTAGGGCCGTAGTAACAAATGGGTAATTTTAGCTATGCATTTAGCTAATTTTATTCATGTGTGTCTTATCCAGGCGTGATGTTTTTCCTCATCTCTGGACTGACTGGAATTGGTCAATCTGTAGAATATCTAGCTTTAAATTCTCAAGGACTTAAGACTTCATATAGATTGTATTGGAATCAAAGTATATATACAACACATACAAATAGGACTGTCAGAATGCTGCCTATTTGTCACATGACACAACATTTAACATTACCTTCTGAGGATTAATGAGCTCTATGACTTGGGTGACAGTTCCAGAATTTACAGGAGGAATGACACTTCCTGAGGGAGTCTGGAGGTTTAACTGGAATGACTGTGGAAATTAGAAACACGTAAGTCACCTCAGGATATGCAACACTCACCAACAAAGTAATTATACAAAACAGAACAGTGAAAAAGAGCTAACAAATAAGGCCACATATGACAAGTTGGTGGTCATTACACCTTCAACCATAAATAGAAATATAACTTTTCAAAAACAGACACTGATTATGAAAATTAAGCATGAAATTATATCATTACAAAGACAGCAAAATTATGAAAATATTATTTATGTTTGCTTAAGTTTCCTACTATCCAATATGACCACTGCATAGTTTCAGTTTCACATAAAAAGGATTACAATGTGTACACAGCAAAAAAACATCTCTATTGTACATTTATAAATTATTTCCCAGCAGAACATTAGTGTGGTATTGAAGGGACACGCAAACGGTCATACGTGGTATTTGAAATTTACCGCTCATGTTAGAGGAAAATAAATGAAGTACTTTCTAAGACAGAGAACAACTGAATTTTAGACATAAAAAGTGCAGCTACGGAAAACAGGATTCAGCAGTCCTGACAGAACTCCATGCAAGCTCATTACTAATAACAACAACACTTTGAATTATAAAATATGTTCATGTTTTATTCATGTTTCTATTGTGCGCCAGAGTCTGTCCTTCCCTTATAAGCAAGAAAGACACAATCCCAACTAATGTGGTGAACAATGTCAAAATCTGGTGAAGGCCAGCCCTCACCCTTTACACATACACTGTACTTATTCTTCAATAAGTAGTTCTCAGTACTGCTGAATGGAACAGAAACAAGAAGAATGACTAAACGTGGCTAATTAACTACTCCAGTCACTAACTGGAGCCTGCACAGAAAAGGACTAAAATGGTAAGACAGAATTGTTAAGGCAAAGCTTGGGAAGAGAACTAGATTCCAATGAATGAAGAGGTGAGGAAAAGACACAGGACAAACACTGAGAAAGCCTGATGGCAGTTCAACTAGACAGCCTTTTGTATGGGACACACAAGGCAAACAAAATATGAGACCTAAAGAAAATATGCAAAATAAAATTAGAGATGGGTGAACAGCATGGGGAAGACATGGAAAGAGTTGCAGGAGATAACAATAGGCAATGGCCTCATGTCAGTTGGTTGAAGGACTGTGCCACAGCGGAGGGAGGATAAAGGGCATAAGGAGAAGATAGATTTAAACTTTCTTGTCTTGGTTAGTATTGATCATGGTCTACACTGTGCAGTTTCTAATATGTTTAATATGTCCAATATGTGAGTCTGGGGGCAGAGTGGATTATTGTACATCTGCCTCTAGCTGGAGCAGACCTAGTATGTTTCAAGTGGTATACGTCAGGCATGGTTATCAGCTAAGAATGGGAGGCAAGGTTGCACAATGGCTACTAAGCTTGCTGGCCTGTCCTGTGGTCATGTGTTGAAATTCCTATGGAGGAGCATTTTAAAACATTGACTTGAGCTCCCAGGTTGAGCCAGCCTAAAATATGTACTAAAAAATGTGCTGCAGCCGGCGTGATATTGACAACATGGCCCATCAAGTGTTTATTGGTCTATGCAAGTATGGAGCTACCAACATATACCCAAGACATCTCCAGGCTTCTAAGAGGGTCCACACATTTTTTTTTACAGAAAACAAAACAAATAAATTTTATAAAAGATAGTGCAGCATTTGAGTGCGCTACTGCTTTACTACATGGATGCTAAACATATTTGTGTGAACAGGGGGGGGGGGGCCCCTAACTGCTAGCTTATATGAATTATTTATTGTCACGCTGTCTCACCTTGGGCACTGCGGCCTGAAAGACAAAGTCTAGCATAGGGAATGGAGAAGTGTTTGCAGCCCTCATGTTGATCAGAGTTTTTGTGGCATCATTATTAGCTCGTTGGCAGTTAAAATCTACTATAAGACCATTTTTGTTGAATGCTGTCACTCCAGGTAATGCTGAAAAGACCAATAAATAATAGACTCAATTTCTATTCATGTTTTAAAATTGAAGTTTTCATTTCAAGCCCTACACTACAGCTGAAACTGACCAATAACTCAAGCCTATCAACATCATCATGTGCCATGCCAATCAGCGATGTAATGGTTTGCTAGCCCACACAATCACCTGTGTTAGATCAGGTCTGTAGTCTTCTTCTGGTTATACCATATGGCTAAGCCATCCAGGTATTATCTATTTGTCTATCTTGCTCTTTTTCCATGAAATTTACTAGCTGTCACTAAATTGTCAAGTTTATAACATGCACACACAAATCTTAACTGTCTAGTCTACGCTCAAGCCTAAAGCATGTGATTATTCACCACATACATGATCATTCACAAGAAATATTACAATTCAATACATACATGATCATTCACCACAAATATTGCCATTCACCACGTGCGTGGTCATTAGCCACATGTGTTGCTACATATCAAATACTGTTGTTCATCAGTATGTGATACTCTCATCTCATCATCTTTGCTTTTATATACTTCTTCTTCTTCTGCGTTCATGCAGAGTTTTTTTTCGGATGTGATTGCGTTGTGCCTGTTTACAGCAAAGCTGCGTTCTTGCGCCGTTAGGCTGACACATCCGACTTCTGCGGGCATTTGTTGACCGGGTTAATCATCCTGGGTTTTTATATACAACTGCTATGTGAAATATACTGAATTTAGTCTATTTACGAAAGAAAATGTTGCCTTGTATAATTAAAAGCACAGGAAACACAAGTCACAATAACAAAAGAAATATAATATATTATTAGCCGTAAAACAATTACTACAAAGACAGAAATATTAGCAATGTGATGGGTACCACTCCCTGCACTGGATTTATAGACACACAAAAAAGTGGGTCTGATAACTTGTGGTGAAGTTCAATCAGCTATCACTTTATGCCTGCAAAAAAGAATTCTGGCTACACAGCTAGAGGAAGATGAAAATTAAGATGAATATAATTATTTGAAGGTTACTCTACACATTTCAGGCAACATATATAGCCTTAGAATAAAAACATCAACTCCCCTATGTTTACCAGCAAATATATCCCACAAGGCATATTCTAAATGAGGATTGATAATAGACAGACAGAAACATCTACAAGTAATATTAAACAGCATCCATCATTATCTTGAGGTGGTGGGATGAAAGGTACTCTTTATAAATGAGAAAAGTAATGCCCTTCTTTCCCTCTGCTAGCCTATGAGACACCTTTAAGCAATGTGGTGTACCTGTTTAACCCAACAAACCATGACAGCAGGTGGTGGATTGAGGTTTAGGGCAGCTGACAAGTAGTTGGTGGTTATGCGAAGGATCTCCTTACAGAGACAATGGTTATGATCATTGACCAATACACATACCAACAAGAAGAAAAACAATGGCCAACTATCCTTACAGATGCCTATAAATCTATAGCAGTCAAATTATGGAGAAAGATTTATGGGGGTAAAGTTCTGCACAGAACAAACCACTGAATGACGGTGGATCATTTTCTTATTACAACTATGACACAAGCATACAATATAGTCATAAAGAATAACATATACAAACTTACATGAATCACCATTCACAAAGTTGTTCGGCTGCGCTGTAGTTTGAATGAAGCCATCGAGCAAGTTGTTTTCAGCTGGTGATAGAACTGAAACAAGCAAGCAAAGGGTAAACCCATGTTTTCTTACATTTTATAATTAGAGAAAATAAAAGATAAAATTAATCTTAACAGATAATGGAAGATTGCAAAATAACTATAAGAAGAAAACTGCATCACTCATGTGCTAGCATAATACAGTTGTTTTAAACTTGTCTCCCCGCTGGCTGTTTTCAAAGGTATTGAGCACAAAGTACGTACTCCGTTGC
Organism: Cepaea nemoralis; assembly: GCA_014155875.1. Lineage (NCBI taxonomy): Eukaryota > Metazoa > Mollusca > Gastropoda > Stylommatophora > Helicidae > Cepaea > Cepaea nemoralis. Next base: position 10,323 of record JACEFZ010017471.1, on the reverse strand, counting down.
TTCGGCAACAATTCTTTGTATTATTCATAGTTGGTGAGATATGACGGCAGGATATACTCGGTCGCCCTAGTAGAGCCTGCCTGCTAGTAAAGGGGCAGGGGATGTCCCTTAGGAGTCCATACGCCTGGCGCCGCCCCGCCCGCATACCAGACGTTCCACGTTCATGACCAGCTCACCCGTGGCCATTCAGTCCTTGGCACGTAGGTCCACCTTAAACTTTGGGGTTTATAATCAGAGTTTTCCATCTCCTAGATTGGCCGCTGTAATAGCTAAAGAGCCCAATCTACCCAGGAGCAAGAGGTTCCAGTGCCTCTTTCCTAATAGCGATAGGGTTGGGATTCATATTCTTTTTTACATGAAATATGTTTCTCATGTTTACAGACAGAAATCTCAGATGGGCACCTGACAAACACTCTGATTGACAGAAGGGACGGGTAGATAGATATATGGACAAGTAACAAATGTCAGTAAAATGTTATCGCAAGTAAACGTTGCTGGAACGTTCTCATGAAATATACAAGGAACTGTTGACACTTGAAGTTCCAGTAGGAATTCCAAGATTAGTGTGTCTGTTTTGTCAACATAAGAGATTTACACCAATTCTGTTGTGACACAGTTATGTTATCTCTGCTTATGTGGACAGTATCAGATCTCATTCTGAAGCTTCAGACGTTGGCAACACACAAGAGCTGGTACTATGTCTTTGAGCTGAGATCGTATTTGGCCAATTATCCGGGTGTTTATGTGTGATGGACTGTGCCTTGAATGTGCTTATAAGTTGCCCCCTTCTTCATAGCCAATGATGCTGGATACTTTGTGGTGATGTGGTGTCACCGGCTTCCTCTCCCAGTTTAGCAAAATCATCCATGTCATGGGTTATGACTACGGAGCGCCCAAACTGGCACTCAATGGCTGACTGGTCAATACCATTCTGGCTGCCTTTACTTTCCTTCCTTAGACATTTTCTGGAACACATTTGAGGTTGCACTGACCTGAGAGACCAAGTACATTTTTAACATCTATCTCAATATGGATTCGAAAACATAACCACTGGGTAAGCAGACAAACATTACCACAGCTTCCATGTTAAGCATACCACACATTTATTACAAGACTAAATTACATTAACAGCTGTATTATCAACAATAAAACCTCCGGGACAAAGTAGCTAAGGAACCTGTCTTGTGCTCAAAAGGTTGGGGGAAAGGTTGGGGGTTCAATTCTGGATGAGAGGAAAGACCTACTCTAAGCTATTCCATCATGATCAGGCACAGAGGCAGACTCGAGGACTAACACTAGTATATCTCATTAGCAGTGCACTGGGCTGGTGTCATACTGTACTAGTCAATGATGTGCAAGTTGTTTACATGACATTTCCTATTTTTTTATATGTCTGCATGCTGTTAAAATCTTCAGTTTAAGCTTGCTATTGTTCTGTTTCTGAGGTGTCACCATTGAGGTGTGTTCTAGAATACCATAGCCAAATCATCTAGTGTGACCTGCTGGTGGTTGTTAATGTACCTGTTAACACTGTCATCTGTGGACATGTGTGTATGTATACTCTGATCACACACTACAGCCCCAGCAATATATATACACCAGAACCATCACCACCTATACACACAAAGCTAGTCCATGTTTGTGACAGCAATAAAAGAATGAATAAAGGAATTATGCCCAAATATATTTTTCTCTTTTTTAAGAATTGTAAAATGAAGCCACATCATTGCCAGCCAGCACATCTCCTGCATTAATACTAAGTGGTACTTTAAAAAAAAAACAATGTTTAATGTTAAAACAGCTCACCTGTGTTGTTATTTACAGGAGGCACATCAGATCCCAGGTCCCCGAGGAGGTCGAGCAAATCTATAGTTCCAACAGCTCGATTAGAATGAATGGGAGGCGCAGCTGCTGTTCCATTTGAGAGGATATCTAAGATGTCTCCATTCTGAAATGAACACCATATTTACGCAACCATCCTTTCCAGGTTTACTGACAAGTGTGTATCTAGGAAATTCTGTACTGCACAGGAGATAGTTACACACGGAGTAAGTGCTAACAATGGCCAGTTAATAAATAAAAGATAAGCTCTTTAGTTGCCCGTGTGTTACCAAAAAGCAGCACAGAATAACAACACTGTAGAGCACCATGACATGCATGATAGGTTACAGTGTTACTATTCTTAGTGTCTGTCATGGGACTTGCTAACACAGCAGTGCAGTTCTGGTTCAACATAAATGCAGCTATATGTCTACAATATGTAGCGGTCAACTGTACTCACTCACTCACAACATTCATGCCAGTAGTTCATGAAGTAGAACGTCTGCCTACAACACTCAGCAACTTAGAGGAAACATTGCAATTGGCCAAATCTGTCGCGATTACCTTGTAATGTTGCACGTTCCAACACATGAATTATAATGAATTATAACGTTAGTTTGCTTAGAAATGTATTATAATCTGTAAATAAACTAATTCCCTGTATTAACAGACACCTGGTCATGCATTTGAATCCCTCTCAAGGCAGGAATTTGTTCTAATTAACACAGCTGACCCAGCCTAAAATGAGTACATGGAAATGTTCTGGACCACATAACTTACCAAGAACTGATCTATACAAATATGGGGCAAGCACCATGTACCCAAAACACTCATGGCATGGAAATGGGTCCTAATAACCAGACACCTAAATTACTGTATCACATGGTCAGCAATCACAAATACAACGATGGCAATATACAGGATGTTTGATAAATATCTTGACATTTTTACACAATGTCACGAAGAAGTCATGTATCTACCAGTAAAGGTTAGCACCAGGGTAAGACAGAAATTTGAGAAACCCTTACTAAAACATGCGAGACTTTTAGACAACCCAGTACAAAGGTCATAAAAACTTACTAAATGATATGGGTAACCATATGTCACAGTTACAAAAGTAAGGCAGACTAAGGTATCTGGACACCTTAGTTATTGAAGATTGGTTATTAAGACAACCGGAGTTGTGGCGAAGGGGTTACGGACCCAATTTGTAATTCTGCATATAGCTGCAGATGATTTGGCAGCAGATCACCTTGTGTTGGTTATCATACAATGGTTTGATTCCTGGTCATTCAGAAAGCAATGGCAAACTACTAATGTAAACTTGCCAAGAAATAATAACCAGCCAAAATATCTTGGAGATTGAACACCGAGCACTGTGTTTGCAAGCCCATACTTTGATTCTAAAATTGTTCAGGGGGAACACAATTCAGTGTCCACCTAGTTCAACCAACCTTCTTGTTGGTGTAATTGAGGGTCTATGAAGTGTCTTCCTATCTGTACATCCTTTGTAGTTATTTCCTTTCCTCTGTTGCAATCATGCAGAGATACTGCCTCTGATGGTTCTTTCCTTTTATTGCTTTATTGTAGACAACTTTGATCTATTTCCTTGCACCTGGATCTTTTTTTTTTTGGGGGGGGGGGGGGGGGGGGGGGCACAAGTTTTCCTATCATTTAAGGGCTTTTTACATTACTTTTCTTTTTAGTTTTTACCACTAGCCAAAGTATTAATTTTTACTGTGCAATTTGGCAATATTGTCTAGTTTCCCTGGGGTATCCTATGCACTGATTATGAAAGTCATCACTTTTTATTCTGCCATTATTCTTCATGATCTCCATTGTTTTTGTAAAGATAAGGGCTCGTGGTTCCCAAGAGGCCAGAGCCGCCCCATGAGGTCCCCACGTTCCTGTGTGTCATGTGGATGACTCTGCTGGTGGCCCTGGCAAGATCAAGCGCAGATACTACACTTTGATCTTAACCAAAAGGCTGAGAAGCGATATGAACTCCACATTGGTGATTTCGTCATACCATTTCAGTGCTATTCTTCTCACGCACCAATTAATGAATGTGTGTAATTTATCAGTCTGTTTTAGTTGCTGTTCATGTTTCTGATACATACATCAATACTGATATGATGATGTATGTGAGCTCTTGCCTTTCACATTCTTATTTTACTATCTCTATCTGTTCCTATGCTTATGATCGAGAGGTTTTCCAGAAGGTTGTTATGGGAGCGATGTTCTGCAAAGGACATGCTACTGAATGAATGAATGAATGAATCTGTTCCTCAAACTTGAAGTTAGGTATCACAGAAAGAAATTGGGTTACTATATGCTGTCATTATTAATGATCTTCCACTAGATCCTAGTCTTCTTCTTTTGCTCCCTACACCATATCAATTTTTCTTAAAGATGCCCTGTCTCATCTCATCTCATCTTCTCATCATGTTCCTCTTGTACCTTGCGGTGTTGAGGTGAAGTATAAACTTCGTGAGAGTGCCCGGTTATGGGCTTCGTATATCGACATTCCCATGGATTCTGTTATTCCCTCTGTCTGTCTGTACATCATTGCTTGTTGTGGCATGCTGTTGACTGGTAACCTACTTGCATGGCCAAACCATTTGACTTGCTGCTTTCTAATAAAATCTAGAGCAGCTTTAACCCCCACTTTAGTCCTGATTTCTTCATTTCTGATCTTATCTCTTCTTGATAAGTTGAGTATTCTTCTCAGGAACCTCATTTCTGTAGTTGTGATTTTTCTTTTCTCTTTTTCTGTCATTGTCCAGGTTTGGCATTGGTAGCACAGAGTTGGTAGGAAGATTGTGTTGTAAAGTGCTTTTTTAGCAGTTATTGATACATGTTTGTTCTTTAGTATTGGTGCCATTTGTCCAATGAGTTGATTTGCCTTATTGCACCTATTTTCGATCTCGTCTTCTGATCTGCCATTTGATGATATTATACTTCCTAGGTACTTGAAGCTCTTTACTTGTTTCAAGGGATGTTCGTTTAGGTGAACATCCCTTGAAAGATGCCCTGTCAAAGCTGTCAAAGGTACTTTCATAACCTACAAATCTTATATAAAGTGCCCAATTCAAACGACATCAAAATACTTAACAATAAGAAGTCATTTCCACCTTACAATGCCCTAAAACTATGTGAGTGTATAGAAATGCAATAGTATATTTGTAAACTAACAAAGCCAGCTAACCTCTGATGGTTTGTGGGAAATAGTCAGGTTATGCACGCTGGTTCTGGAAAGTGAATCCGCTAACAGATTCACTTCACTGTCGCCGGTGAAGTTATCTTCCAGGCTGTGAGGGTGTGACTCTATTAGTGGCATCCGTTCCAGTACTGCAGGCCTGATAAACAAATGTAAGCTCACACTTAGATAGTTAAAAAATGTTTCATTAAACACAGAGGTAGATGGTATATAGGCAAGAGTAATCGCATGGCAAATACTGCTTTCATGATGTGATGTAGTATGTTAACAAACAGCACTCTGAGTTCCCTTCCTTGCCATCTTTCTTTACCAGATAAATCTCTGGTACCTATTCTCACATCTAAGCTGTTCATCTAAGCTGTATGTGGCCTGAGTAAAACATTCCTTCCTTCAACCAGGATTGCCATGCCATCACCAGCAGCTACAATCTTCTTCTTCTGCATTCATCCGGAGTTTCTTTTTTCAGACGTGATTGTGTTATGCCTGTTTAAAGCAGAGCTGCATTCTTGCGCCGTTAGGTGGACACATCGACTTCTGCGGGCATTTGTTGACCGGGTTAATCTTCCCGGGGGTTTCTTAGGACGTTTAGACTTTCCACGTAATGGATTTGCTATCCAAGCAATATTCCATTTCATGCCACTAGGACACTTTTTCCACCTTTTTTTTTTTAAGCCCACACAGTGAGCTTTTGATTCGGACTTTCCACGTAATGAATTTGCTATCCAAGCAATAATCCATTTCATGCCTCTGGGACGCTTTTTGTAACCGACATACCTGTGGTATGACGTGCGGCAGTCTAAATACGTCTTCATGCACCTTTAAATGTCAACATGAATGTAGTTAAAGTAAGCTGCAGTCAACTTGAGCTTGTTGATATCTCCATAGAGCTTGTCCTCAAATGAAGCAGGTGTGGGCCAAAAATATCTTTCTCTGTTCTGCATATGTTGGGCACTCCTGCAGCAAATGTTTAGCTGTCATTTTACCAGTTCCACAATTACATTCATCGGTATCTCCTATCTTTAGTTTATTGAACAAGAGGTATTTCAGCTTGTTATGTCCTGTGCGGAGTCTGAAGATTGCTACTTGTTCTCTTCGGTCGAGTTTGTAATATGCATCATCCTTCTTGTGGCCTGGATGCTCTGATTCCCATTTGGTTCTATAAGTGCTTTTTATAAACCTTTTTGCCTCATTATAGGTTATGTCTATGACAGGCTGTGATAGTCGCCCACCCTCTTTTGCTAGTCTGTCAACCTCTTCATTTCCAGGTATACTGCAATGTGATGGGATCCACTGTATTACAACTTTTTTGGATTTCTGACAGTCCATGGAGTGCTGCTCTAAGGTCTGCTAGTTCTGTGCTATTTTTGCTCTTCAGTATTGAGACAGCTGACTTTGCAACTGTGAAGATAGCTATTTGCTTCTCTTTATTTTCTTCCATCAAGAGCATTTCTGCTGCAGTTTTCAAAGCCTCTATCTTCGCTTTAAAGTTACTTGAAAATTTTCCAGTTGCCACTGACTGTTTTTTTCACTCCATTTTTTAAATTTAGGAGAATTCCTCCGCCTCCATTTTCTATTGAATTTTTGGCTGATCCATCTGTATATGCATGGGTCCAATAGCTGCTTGGGTAATGTTCTTTTATGTAGTTTAGGGTTATTATTCTTCTTTCGGTTTCACTCTGAGTGTTCTTTTTCTCAATACCAGGAATGCTTTCTATCATCTCAGGCAGTTGCTGCTGTCTCCAAGGTGGGAACTTGTGTGCATTGTAAATGGGTTTGAGTGTTGATATGTTAAGTATGGGATCTGCCCTAATCTTTCATTTTGCAGTTTTTACAGTCTTCCCTTTCCAAAACCATTAAACCTGTTATACATAGGGTGGTCTGTCAATCTTCTAAATTTTTCTGCTTGTTGCTGGGCTCTGCTATCTCTTCTATCCTGCATTGGTTGTAAACAAGTGATCTTTTCTAGTTAATTAATAGGCGTTGTCTTCAGGCTTCCAGTTATGATTCGCATTACTTGATTTTGGACTCTACTTATTTTGTTAAAGTTTGACTTAGCTGCTGTTGCCCAAGCTGCAATGCCATATTCCAGTACTGGCCTCACCCGTCCAGTATATAACTTCTTGAGAACTTTCTCATCTGCTCCCCACGTTGTACCAGCAAGCTTTTTCATGATTGCCATTCTTTGCCTTGCTCTTGTTCGATTTTTCTCAACCTGTGTCTTCCATGTCAGGCGACGATCAAAGGTGACTCCTAGATAGTTTGGATTTTATTCCTGGTGCAATGTTTTTCCATTCAATACCAGCTTAGGTTGCTGAGTTTTATTTGAGAGGGAGAACACTGTGCATGTTGTTTTCTCCTCACTTATCTTCACTAGCCATGATTTTGACCAGTCCTCTAGCGCTAATAAGGCTTGCTGTATTCTGCTGTTAGCTGTACTAATATATTCTTCAGATGTCCATATGGCTAGGTCATCTGCAAAGGAGGATGTGTGTACTCTGGCTGGAAAATTTTCCGTGATGTCATTTATATATGCTAGGAATAATGTTGGTGAAAGAACTCCTCCTTGGGGGACACCTTGCTCCAACAGCATCATTTTGCTGGTTTGTCCTTGTACTTTTGTCCTGGCAGTTCTGTTCTCAAGGTAGTGGCTGATCCATTTATACATTTTCCCACAAACATGCATTTTTGCAGTTTTACTTTCAGTCCTTCCTTCCATACTTTATCAAATGCTTTTTCTAAATCTATCCAGACCGCGAGTGTGTGCTTTTTCCCTTGGAAGGCATCCTCTATTTTCTGAGCTATATAGGTATTTGATCTTCAGTGGATCTGTACTTTCTGAATCCTGCTTGGTGTGGTGTTAAGAGTTGGTTTTCTTCCAGATGCCATGTTAGCCTGCCATTGATAATGCGTTCCATTAATTTTCCTACACAGCTAAGTAGACTGATAGGTCGATAGCCATTTGGTTCTTCCAGGTCTTTTCCTTTCTTTGGGACTGGTATTAATATAGCTTCCTTCCATGCCTGTGGGACTATTCCTCTCTTCCAGCTGTTATTTAGGACCGCTAGTAGTTTCTTTTTTGCCTTAGTGCCTAGTCCTATTAGCATTTCATTTGTGATTCCATCCTTTCCTGGTGATTTCTTCTTTTTTAGGGTATTCATTGCCTGTTCCATTTCTTCCATTGTTAGATTTGTCATCATATATTCTGCTGCTGTCTGTATTACTATGATGTATCTGTCTTTGATTGCTTTCTTCTGTTCGGTTGTAATATTAATGTGATTTGCACTGGCATAGTGTTCCATTAGTGCATATGCAGCCTTTTTTCCTGTAAGCAAGGCATTTCCTTGTTTAATTGTTATTTGTTTGTTTCTAGGTCCTTCATTGTTCATGGCTTTCACTAGTTTCCATAGTTTGTTTCCATCCCTGTCAAAATTCAGGTTTTCTGTTTTTTCCCTCCAACAATCTCTTGTTGTTTGATTTACTGTTCTTTTATATTTTGCTGAGATGGCTTTGATATTGTTGTTTGTTCTCTCTCTGCTGTCTTCCTGGCATCTTCAACTTTGTCCTCCAGAATTTGTAGTTCTTCAGTCCAGTATGGTTTGTAATTTTTCCTCGTAACCCACTCCTCTGTGCCTTGACTCCACAGCACAGGGAAAGGTGACCACCAGTAGTCATGGGTGGAACCCCCTCGAGGCAGGGGGCCTGGCACTATCACGGCCTGATGGGACTTCGCGGGATTAGCACCATAACGATTAATTTTAATTTGTGACATTATGAATTAAGTTACGTTGCACTGCTTTGTCAATCAGTACACCCGATTTCGACAAGCATTTTGTTGGGGTGCTTTCCCTAGCCTTTGACTGTCCCCAGTCTACCTACAAGGCAGCAGGTTTGTGTCTCTTCGTCTGGTCCCTCTCCCTTGACCTGTCCAACATGGGTGACCCTACCAGTAGCTGTGCTACCGTCGACATAGCTCTTGGGGTCATTGGAACATACAAGCCTCTCTACCTCGTCAAGGTGGACACACGGTAGAGGGGGGGCTACAATCTATTTCTTGCTTGGTGGCTAATGTACACTAGAGTGAAGAGGAAAATAAGTCTGTGTGGTCTAACTGATTAGTCAGTAATAAACAGAGTTTACATAAATCACTCTTTGTCTCGCATACGTTATGTGTGTGTCTGCCTGTTTGCGTATCCAAAAACGTGTGTGAGAACAACACACACACATCCACAACACAAACATTCACCAAAATATAAAGAGAGGGGAGAGACAAGAGCACGAGATACAAAGAAAATGACCAACAGACAAAATATAAGTATCATTTAATAGTGGGTAGAAATAATAAAAGACTGATTGATTCAAATATCTCAATCCAAAGTCTATTGTCTCAGCAAATTACACAAGAACTAGAGATTTTTACAACTTGTTACAAACAATTATAACAAGATGTCATATTTTTCTGTCAGTGAAGCTTTTTTTATATTAAAAGCTGTGATAATCAGACACAGGAACATACACTAGTCAACCGTTCACTCCAGACACTTATGTTCACACTGCCAAACAGGAGTACATGTACAATATTACCGTAAATGGTCGTATCTGGTGAAGAGGTTGGAGTACTCCACTGAACGCTGCTGGAGCTCCACGTTTGTACTAGAACCATATGTGGTTATAATTTTTTTTAGACGGCTAAAGGAGAAAGGCATAAAGGGAACAGCATGTTGTTAAGACAATAATAAACGAGATTATGTGAAACCAAACTAACTGTAAAAAATAGTATCTAATCTTATTTTATACATTATTCTTTTTATATACCATCCAATACAGCATTTGTATTTTGAGAGGTCTTCTCCATGCTAGATCACATTAATTACTTTTAATCAGGCATACACATTATAAATTTCCTGATAATATACATCAATTGTCAGTGTCTCTGGTTTTGGGGGTTAGTGAAACAGTTTCACGATTCTCTGACAGAGAGTTGAGTGTTTAAAATCAGCCATGGACAGTTTGGAAACAGACTACTTTGCCATGATGGCATGAGGTGTCAGCCTTTATAACAGCAATGGCAAACTTCTGAATATAAAATTACCTAGTATATCACAAACAGCCAATAATGGCTGGATTGACTGCAGTGTCCTATAAAGAACAAGCAAGTAACTTTAACATTTAACTACAGCATTCTATTTGGGCCAGTCTCCGTGGCGAAGGCACTACGGACGCGGTTCATAATTCCGCTTACCTACATTCAAAATACAGCTGTGACCGATTTGGCAGCATTTGGG